>CAJUYI010007753.1:0-11753 GCA_910591695.1 Galerucella pusilla
AAATACGGGTCCGGCCACTGAATCGAAGTGTCTCTTCCCCACTAGTGTCCAGACACTGTGTCTAAGAGCGCTTTTAGACGAGACACTTTGACACTTTGTGTCCGGTCACTAGAATCAAGATTCAAGACACTAAAAGTGTCCCGTAAAAAAGAACCTTTCACACGAGACACTAGTCGTACACGTGTATCTGATTCAATTTAATACAAATATATTTTTAAATATTCATTGGTCATCCAACCATTGGAGTAAACACTTGGAAACGCGTGTCCCATTTGAACGTACTAATTGGAGTTCATGTATTACGAGTTGCCCGTACACAGACACAGTGTCTGGACACTAGAGTGGGAGAGACACGTATTCCTTATCTGTGTCTCGTGTGAATGCGTCTATTTATATTAATGTATTTTTAGCTACGCGATTCTTTTCAGACACTACTAGCCTGCCACAAAGTGTCTCGTCTGAAAGCGCTCTCAAACATTAGAAATTAGTATCCAATAAAAAATAACAGTAGTTATAAAAACGAAAAATAAGAAATCTTTTGAATGCCATTCCTACAATGGCACGATAAAACCTAACGGGCGATTTTGAATAAACGTACCTACTTTAGATAAACACGTTTTTGTTGTTATTAAAACATTCGACTTTTTTGCATTCTACCTTGTTTCGTTTAGTGAATGGCAACACAATAAAACACCCAACATAATATGAAACAAGATCCTAATCGACTCATTGTCAAGCAGGTTACGCAGCCAACTATAAAAAAAGGTAGAAAAAGAAACGAGACTAAAATCCACCTGTTAAAAAAGAGTCAGTTTCGAATGTCGTTTATTGCAGGTGATAAAAATTATCCATAACCGGTATTTGCAATTTTGTCGACGACCTACACAGATTAAATTTAATGGATTTAATGGTATATGGAACGATTTTGAAGGTCACGTAATATATATGTATATAGACTATGGTAATCGGTTTTGTAAACATAGATCAACGAAAACATGTTTGTTAGGATTATACAATATTTGTGCCATTGGCAAATTTTATCTTTACCAGTAACAATATACTAGGCAATAGAAGAATTATATCATTGTTGTCATTGTACTTAAACTTAATAACCCAATAATAGTATGAAAATCTAGGTAGGTATACTTCAGAATAATGCAGTTATTATCAATAGTAATAACCCAAGATCATTGATAATTGTTCGAAAAAATTTTACGACAGATTTCGAAAGCTTGTTCCTTGGAAATAGACCGACGCTGTAGGCGGAGGTCTATCTACAAGCATCGAGCTTGAGAAAGTTGTCATAAAATCTTTGAGCATTTATCAATGTCCGAGGGTTATTCGGATAGAAAACTTTTCGCCAATTATAGAAAAAGTACAGAGGTAACACAATTTATTTAAAGGTGCAATTAACAAAGGAACAATTAAAAAAGTTAAATGATTTCCATCTAATTGATACTTTCTATAGTTGAAAGAGTCCATAAATGCTTTCCATGTTTTTTGGTATGTTCGATTAAGTTCATTAATATTTTCCTCAGTATTACAACCAAATCGTGACATTTCGAAATATTAAATATTTAAAACTTCAAAATCGAAATAAATCAATATGTGTCCATAGCAACGTGAAAATAGCCCATGGTCTGTTATCAGTGTAATGTTGACATGATTGGGTGAAATTGTTCATTTGATAAAAAATGAGGAGATTTGATTGGTTCTTGAAGCTGTCAAAACATTTTCATAGCAACCAAATAACCACTTATCAATATGACATTATAATAGTTGACACTTTGCTTTTTAAAAGTTTCCATGGATTTTGGCCGCGATTATTGCAATAAATATTGAAAAGCATCAGTGAAAATGAGTTTGAAAACGTGCCTGACGCAATTTCTAATGCAGCAGCACAATTATAACCTACAAAATGAAGGTTTAGGTACTAAAACGTTTATAATTTGTTCAAGAAACGGATGAATATAAAGCAATGCAAAGCTATTACAGAGGACGTATTTTTGGCTTATTTGGTACAAAATTCAGAAATTGCTAAATCCTCTACCTTTTGAAGCATACTGAAAAGTACCATTTTAATGAAGAAAAATGTGAACATAGTTGCCGTTTCCCGAAGGTTATCGCATTTCTTAAAAGGAGAACTTTGATTATAAAGCAAAGAAATCTGAAGTCTTCAGCGGCGAACAGATCAACAAACCTAATTAATGCTAGAGGTAATTTCAACTTAAAATTACGATTGTATGAAAAATGTATCAACTCAGTTTATTTTTACTCCACACAACAGATTATTTGTAAATTACAAAAAAGGAGAATGTTCAATTCAGTCAGTTGGTATCCACAGTTTTGGAAATGTGGGATTCAGGATTGCAGAATTTTCTAAGCCACCCAATCCTAAAAATCACACAGGCCATTGCCTTCGGCGACGTAGTTTGCTGCTAATGGTGGAGATATCACAAATTTAAAGAGACAGAGAGAATTAGAAATGAAAAGACACTTGAGAGACCCACAATATGAAATCATCAATGAATAGATAAATCTAGGGAGCTCTCCACTATTGGACTGTGTCGAGTAACAATTGTGAAGATCAGCAGATATAGTTTTCCTTTCTGTTAGTGGCCAGTTTTTTAGCTTCCATCCAAGTTTTTCCTTCTGCTGTAATATTTCCTCTATTTTCTCTTTTTGGGACTACCCTTCTTTTGAATTTTCGCTCCCCATATTTTTTTAGTTAATCTAATCGCCTCTATACGCTGCAAATCTGCTCACCAGCCCAGTTTCTTTCCTCAATATACTCCAAATTCGACTGTATTTCCAGCTCGATTTCCAGTTATTCTCTCATTGTGTTTCCTATCTTTTTTAACACGCTTTTATTAGCTTCACTTGTATGTTTGTGGGTTTGTAACTCTCCTTTGATTGTTAGTATACTCCATCATCCTAAATGCGTTCGTTGGATGAGCGGGCTAAGACGCAGGTTTGTACTGACGTCACCGCTGTACAGTTGATCATCATGCAGTATGCAGTCATTTATCGGGCTGTTTGCTGCTGGACAAGCATACGTCGCACTTAGCCGGTACAGATCTTTGGACGGTATTCGGATTGAAGAACTTGATTGTTCCAAATTGACAGATAAAGCCCCATGTAACAACTAATCATGAGATGAAATGGAACGACTAAGAAATAATTCATAAGAGTAGTCATTATTAGTTAGTCGCAAATAGTGTGATATCATTTCACAAACCATCAAGCACAAGATGATACAACAAATTTCATTTATATTTGTAGCAAGACATAGAATTATAAGATCGAAATTTATTACGTTGTTCAAGAAGAATTTTACATTCGTGCACCCTCTGTTGGAAATTTATAATACTATCAATGAGAACTTAAATTAAGTTGTTTTTGAGATCTCCTTTTTATTAATATAGTTTTTATTCATAGAATAATATAGATTACTTGCTTTTTGAACACATCTATTTATTTCGGCATCATGAGTTCCCCCCTGATCTAACTCTACTCCAAGATGAAGAAATGATTCCGCTTGTTTTATACTTTGATCTTCAATACACATATTTTTATATTTTACATTATACATTGCCGTGAACTGTGGTAGGTAGTCGTGTGGATTACTGAAATTAACTGTTATCATGTCCCTTAACGAAAATGAAAAAAGCTTTTAAACCTTCAAGTAAAATACCTTCTAACCTCGTTTCTATAAATTCACATAAATCATACCGGTCTAATTTTTATCACTAAACCAGTAATAAAAAAAAGAAATGGCCTCCTATAGGATTTGGAATGGTCGTAAAATAATTTTCATGTGTAAGACATGTGTAAGACACAAATACATAAGGACATAGAACATAAAACATTTCATATTAAGAATTTTAAGATGATCAAAGTATTTCGGAAAAGAAAGGTAACTCCTCAGTAAAATACAACAAGGCAGCTACTATAGCCATAGGAAAGAAGTGAAAGAGATAAAGGAAAAGGGAAGCAGCGAGAGATGTAAAGAAGTAAAGAGAGTGATATATAGAGAAAGTCAAAGAGAGGCTACTATAGGCATAGGAAATAAGTGAGAGATAAAGGAAGAGGGAGGCAGAGAGACAAGTAGAGGTAGGAAGAGATAAGGAGATGCAGGGAGAGATATAGAGAAGCAGAAAGATATTAAATATCTGTCCATGCTGATAGCACCTGTCGCCGGCCTGTTTCTGTGAATTGTCAGCAAAAATGGGAAATCTCCAAACTAGGTTAGGCCGGCGGTTCAAGTGGCTCAGCCCCTGTCATAAACTTCAGTAAGAATTCGACAACACCAAACTGATAATTATCGAGAATGTTTAACGACTATAGCATTCTAATGGCACCAGTTGATAGCCAGGACATGCACTAGACTAGACCATAATCAGAACTTTTAATTTATGTAATAGTTTTTCTCTTCAAGAGTACCTAAATGTTTTTATTGATGAATGTCGTGTCCATGCTTTTTTGATATTTATAGGACCATATTTCCTCATGTAACGTCAACACATTTTTGATAAATCCAGTCAATAACGAACTGAATAAGCTACACATAGATTCAAAAGTTTTGCATCACCCTAAATCTCCGAAAAAAATTGTGTTCATTATAAATGGATCACAGATTAATCAAATAATTAGTTTCAATAAAAAAAACGTGTATATTTGTCAAAAATTTTTATTATTCAATAATAAACTTGCTTTAAACATAAAAAGTCTTCTTAGAAATTAAATAAATTAAATACAAATTGATTCTTTTTAAATTAAAGGTTAAGTGAGAACCTGCATGACAACTTTTAATAAAGAGTATTTCCACCTCTAGAATTTATGCAAGCTTGAAGACGCCTGCCCATGCTGTTTACCAAATTATTGATATTCTGTTGAGGAATATTTCGCCATTCTTCTTGGGCCGCATGAACAAGTTCTTGTACACTCCTGGGTGGATTTCTGCGTGCTGCCACTGCCCTGGCAAGCATGTCCCAAGCATGTTCTATGGGATTCATGTCAGGAGATGGGGCAGGCCAGTTCAAACGATTGATCCCTTCAGTTTCAAGATACTTATTTACAGCTCTGGTCCGATGAGGTCAGGCGTTATCGTCCATAAAAACGAAGGAATTGTCAACAGCTGCGCGCCATAGTCTCACGTGAGGATGTAGAATCTCTTTGAGATACCTATCACCAGTCATCGTTCCCTCCACATGAATTAATTATGTGCGATCATTTAACATGATACCAGCCCAAAACATAGCACTTCCTCCTCTGAAGGGCGGCACGGGGCGAGCATGGGCAAGCTGAGCAACTCTCGTTGGATCCCGCCACACACGTATTCGATGGCTATCTTGTACCAAACAAATCCTTGTCTCGTCGGAAAAAAAACACCGAATTCCAAAATTCTTCAGGCAAGGCAGCGTGTTCTTGAGCCCACTGCAGTCGGCGAACTCTGTGCTCAGATTGTAGTCTGGGCACTCTTATTGGTCGGCGACACCTCAAACCTGTCGCAAGTATTCGTCTTCGTAATGTCGAGATCGATACTTGAACTCCCAACGCATGTCTCATATCTCTTTGGAGTGCTGGTATTGCCATGGTCGGGTTTCTTCGGATATTTAAGTGGATATAGCGGTTCTGCTGCTGATTAGTAACACACCTTCTACCGCTTCTAGGTCTATCACGAAGAGAATTGGTTTGGAGATACCGGTTCCATACACGAGACATATCACTTTGCCAAACGCCAACTCTGTTTGCCACGAACCTTTGAGAATGACCTTCTTCAACTAAAGCCACTATTCTTGCACGGTCAATCTCACTTATGACTTGACGATTCATGTTTGCACTTCAAATCGTAAAAATCAAATGCCTTGAATGTTAAAATGATCGCACTAAAAATGTTATCTTACAAAAAAAACTGTAAATATCTGTATATTGCAAAAAATATGGAACATATTGAAATGGTAAACATTGATAAAACAGCCAACAAAAAATTGTTAGGACCAAAAAATTCCTTCGCATCCGAAGAAGGTGATGCAAAACTTTCGAATCTATGTGTATTTCCGCGGCTAGCCGCTGAATGAGGACGAAAAAGCTGCATGTGTCGCCAGCCTAATCCAGTGTTTTGAAGTCCCCGATTTAGAGAAATGTTTTTACTTAATTAGTTGAAATCCCTCCCCTTACAAAACGTCAAGGTCATTTTTTTTTCATACGCCACAAAGTTGCAACGAAAAGAGAAAGTGGCCCCTTTCCTCCCTATTTGACGACAATGAATGGAACAGTAGGTAGTTATCACAAGTGATTAATAATTCATACTTTTCGATATATACGGCATGTTGAAATAAAACGCGTCGAATTAGCATTATTTAACGTGTATTCAATTAAATCGTGTTTATAAAAGGCAATGTTATACTTAAACGCGTACCGCTTGCGTACCTGACCTATTTCATTTGGATTTTGAGTCGTTGCTTTCGAAGGTGATTCACTTGTTTGTCTCGTCGGCACGACAGCACTTAACTATTGCCATTTTTAGTTGTAGTTATGACCCCAAATTATTCCAACGATAATATACAGTATGTCTATAGTTTCAACAAAATAAAAACATTTAAATATATAAGGTGTTCCAAGTCTACCCTATGGTATGATTTTCAACATTTATCAAGATAACTATTTAAACAATTTAGCAATCATAAAAACTGTTACACATTATTAGAGATAGATAAATTTTAATGGAAATAAGATATAGAAAATTTGAAATTAGTCGATATTAAATACGCAAACCGAAATTTTACGACAGTACAATTTTATATTACCTGGCAGAAATGAAGCACGTGCACACTTCCGCTCACTGCGCCGGCCGGCGGGACCCCTCGCTCCCCTACGCTATGTGATATAATTTAATTTCCCAATTTATTAATGTTAATTAGAGGAATTTGGTGAAAACACGACTTTTTCGTAGAGGTTTACGTGGAAAATCGATGATAGTACATTAAAAAAACTATTTTTTTCAATGTATTTGGAGATACCCCATTTTAGAACAAATTTCATTTCCAATTTTTTTTTCCAAATGTCATTGTTTCTTTACTATCGTGAAAATAAAAACATGAAAATTGATGTTCAAAAATACTAATAGGGAAATTTCGTATATTTTGAAAACTAATGCAGATACAAAAAAAATGTTCTGGCAAATTTTTGTAGATAAATGTATTGGCTACAATTTTTGATCCGTTCATTTTTCTTTAATTTCATGATTTAAACAATTAGAGTGAAAAAACAAAAAAACTAAAATTTACCTAATGATTTTCCGGAAAATTGCGTGCCTAGCATCGTAAAGTTTTTCTCTTGTTAATCACAACCCTTTTAAATACTCAATTTTGAATTTTTGTATTATTTGTGGTTTTTTACGGATATTTTGTGTACCCTGACTAGGCTACTAGTACAATGTTACCAATAGTTTCGACATAATCGTAAAAAATGTGTATGCGAACATTATTTTCTAAGCGAACCCCAGTTATATTTCAGTGTGCTACTGTATTTAGAGAAAGATGCATTCTTGATGAAATAGTGAGAAACGTTCAAGTTGTTAATTCGTCGAAATATAATTTTGACAAATCATCTCGCAATTCACTGAATCAATTAAGGATGCTTGTAAAAAAAAGAAAACAAAGCGCCCACATCCTGTCGTGAATTTTAAATAATTGAATAATTATAATAAATAACGCCATTATATCCTCAAGTTTAAACGCGATTTCCAATAATTATATTACTTCTTTGAATGAAACTGACTGTTAGTGTTTCTAAAGAATTTAACTGTAGTGAAATAGTACATTGTTTACCAGGTAGGAAAAGCTTAACATTCCTGGACGACTGTGAAGATTGCTAAGTCGAGGCGCAAGCCGAGACTTAGCAACACAGAGTCCAGGAATGTGGCTTTTCCTACCCGGTAAACATACTATTTTTCCGCAAATCGTTTAAAATTCGACAGATATTGATTGATTTAAAAAAAACGCGATAATTTTATTCCCAAATAAATGGTGCTTTGAAATTCCTAATAAAATTACTTGGGTTACTATGGAAACGTATTGAGGTTGAATTGTCAAACTTGACGCTTATAAATTTAATTGCTGGTGTTCTCGAAAGTAAAATGATAAGTGATGATGAAATTTCCATTCCTGGGACTCCTCCAGAGCTGGTTGAGGCAGTGAATACTGCTTCATTAGAATTATTGCCAAAGAAATCAAGAGAAAAGTACGAAAATGCATACAGACGTTTTATGGATTATCGCATGAGTAAAAATACGAGTTCTTTCTCAGAAAATGTTGTAATGGCATACTTCCTAGACCTTTGTTTAAAGATGAAATCTTCAACATTATGGGCCAATTATTCAATGCTGAAGTCAACCCTTGCACTTAAACACAATGTAGATATATCTACATACTCAAAACTTCGTTCTTTATTGAAACGGCAAGCTCATGCTCAAGGTTATCGGGCAAAGAAATCTAAGATTTTAACGAAGGAAGAAATTGAAAAATTTATCCAGGAAGCTCCAGATAAAGAAAATTTAATGATTAAGGTAATTTACAAGGTTTTAATTTCTATTTAGATTATAGTTTTTTTTATTTTTTAGGTGGCTGTAATATTTGGTATTTCTGGGGCCTGTAGAATGGGTGAGTTAGTCCGAATGACTGTACACGATATAGAAGACTTAGAATCTAAGCTTTTAATCAGCATACCTGATTCGAAAACCAACAAACCAAGATCATTTGTAATTAATCAGATCTACTTGAATGTTTATCGAAAGTATGTTTCGTTAAGACCAGAAAATATGAACAGTGACCGATTTTTCTTTAAATATCAAAGCGGAAAGGGTTGTAGACAAGTGGTAGGAATTCATCAATTTAGAAAAATGCCCAAAATAGTTGCTACTTATTTGAACTTGGTAAATCCGACAGAATATACTGGTCACTGCTTTCGTCGGTCTTCTGCAACAATATTGGTTGACTCTGGTGCCGACATAACTAGTTTAAAGAGGCATGGCGGATGGAAGTCATCAAACGTTGCTGAAGGATATATCGAAGAATCGCTTGACAATAAGGTTGAGGTGGCAAATAAAATTTTCACAGTACAAAATATTCAACAAAATGACCCTACCGCCCTGCATGTTGTCCAAAATGTTTCTCATAGTTCTAAGAGTGTTCCTCCAATGTTCAATAATTGTACTAACTGTCAAATTACTGTAAATATAACTAATTGATCTTAAAAATGTATTCAGCAATGACTTGATGTTTTCAAAATATAAATTAATTCCTTATAAGCAATGTGTTTTCAATCATTTATGTAGAACACTAACAACTGTACGGAAATATCATTACCTTACAGTAAGGAAATGACATTTCCTTACAGTAAGGAAGTCCTGACTTTTTCTTCAAGAAATGTTGACAGGAATGTCAAAATTTCCTAGCGATTTGCGGAAAAAATATATAATATGAATGTCTTCGTCTTTTTTTCTAATTTTGACATATAAAGTGACACATTATAAAACTCGTTGACGTTATGTAACGTCTTACTTGTCGTAACCAGTTACGAAAAGTGAAAAATTTCCTGGTGATGAAATAGTATATTACACACCGAGGTGGAAAGAGTTTCATTACTGTCGAGAGGTTAGCTATTATCTGGAGACAGGTTTCTATACTATTTTATTTACAACCATCATAATAATGATGGATATTGAGTTCGCGAATAATAAATCAAGAAAAATGTCCTCCGATGAAGAATTGATGGATTGTACACATCGCGTCATATAAAACTGGTACAACTATTATAATCCAAAATAGTGTTTTTGTAGCTGTGTAAATTGATCTTTTAAAAATTGTCAATGCTAAACCAGCGGTATAATTTCTAGGGCAGTGATGCCAGCTCAACAAAATTGTTAGTATATGTAATGATGTAATTAAATTCTGTAAAGCAATAAAACAAATTGGAAAAAAGAAAAATCTATTATATCATTTATACACAAACAGTAACTAGCTTAAATTTAGAAATAGTGTGATATTGTAATAAATACAAAAGTATTACATTTTTACAGGTTCGAATAATTTTTTTAAATAAAATTTGGTTGGTTAATTAGATGACTGATTTAAAAAAAGGTGAGACAAGGATCAAACTGTTGTAGGAAAAATTGGAAATGGAAGACCAGTATTAACTAGAATAGAGCTAAACATAGCTTTATCTGATTATTTATACGAAAATCCCTTTAATACGACAAGACATGCAAAAGATACAGAAAACTAATGCTTCAGTAACAACAGAATCGAGAAAAATTAGAAAACCTGATTCAAACAATTGTACATTTGTAGCCATAAAATTTCAAAAATAACTACAAAATTTCAATAGAAAAGTTTACAGTTTTAGATTTGGATACGAGATCCACGTAATTCAGAATTAAAACATTTCAAATAAATGAACTAACAAATAGATCATAGACCATGGTAGCATGAAAGCCATGAAAGTTTACATTCAATAATTAATAACGTGTCATACCCCCATTATTATTGATAAGATCTTGTAATCTTGTAGGCATTGAGTCAGTTAAATTTAATGTTAAATGTTCATCTTCTCTCAAGCTTTCCCAGGTTTCTTCTATTAGTGTCCATAAGTGCTCTTTGTTTCGTGGAATTGTATTTAAATTTTTCAATTTTTTTACCATAAGCCCCCAAACATTTTCTATTGGATTAAGGTCTGGACTTTTAGCGACCCATGGTAGCGTTTCAATGTTATTTTCAGCAATATAATTGCGTACGCTGCGAGCAGTGTGCACTGAGCAATTATCATGCTGAAAAAAAAATTATCATTGGGGAAGATTTCCCTCGATGGTAACATCACTCCATCTAAAATATCCAAATAATTCCTCGCATTAAATCTTCCTTCGATTCTCCAGCACATTCCTAAACCTCCTCTATACATCCAAGCCCAAACAATTACAGAAAATCGTCCAGACTTATCATTAGAAGAAATATAATTTTCATTAAACCTACTTCGAGGAGGTCTATAAACTCTAATATGGCCGTCATTATGTGATTGGAATACTTTTTCATCGGAAAAAATTACCCTGCCCCAAAAATTTAATGTATCGTTTAAAACATAATTTAAGGCAAATATTATTCTATCTTGCTTATGTTCTTAATTTAGTTTGTATTTCCGGGCGGCTGCACAATTCTTTAAATTAGTTTTTCTAACTCTTCTTAATGCGGTTGTTATTGAAGCATTGAAGTTTACTGCAACTTTTGCATTTCTTGCAGTATGGAATGGATTTTCCCTCAAATAATCAGTTAATGCTTCGTCTTGCTCCGCTGTAGTTATAAATGGTCTTCTAGTTCCTCTTTTTCTGCTAACAGTTTGATCGTTATCCCACCTTTTTTTAATGTTTTGAATCGTGGTTCTACTTCTATTTAACTCTTGTGCAAGTCGTCTAATGGACCAACCATCCTCTATTTTGGAAATGATTCGCATTTTATCGAATTCACTTAAATGTGCTGGCATCGTGGATAATGCGTTTTGTCAAATTTGACACATGTGTCTGTTTGTCATTTTGATTAGTTAAGTTTGGTTTACATAGGGAAAAAAAGTGTACCAGTTTTAGATGACGCGGAGTGTACTCCAGAAATAGGTATTAGGTATAATATTTATCAAGGTGTTATATTTTTAAATAAAATATACAGTGTGTCCGCGTAAGTTGGCTACATATGGAAAACTATGTT
>CAJUYI010007754.1:0-11749 GCA_910591695.1 Galerucella pusilla
AAATTATAATAATATAAGGGTTTTATATCCGTCTAAACACCTGTTATACCTAAAAATTTCCAAGAAGCAGAAATAATTATATTTTAGTTTGGGGGCGAAATTACCAGCCGGATTATCGAAGTGCCTGGCTACCGAAGGATTAACACAGGTAGCGGGGACCAAATTACCCATCCCCCCAAAAACATATAATAAAATATAGAAAAACGTGTTAGGTGAAATTGAAGAAAAATGGGACTCGGATGTCATATAGCCAGACGACAACTTATATAATAGTATATAATACGAATATGAAATATGAATAACGAAGAATAACTGACAAAATTTCAATTTACCATTTATATAAAAGTTTATTTCTACCATTTAGTATGTATGCAACATATCCGTTATCCTCCGTAATGTCCAGATGCTACCATAATATCGCATCGGTAAAGCACAGCTATTTGTAAACGTGTTCCGCGGTAATATGTTAGGTTAGGTCAGCGTGATACAAATACACAGATATACAATGTTGGTATTGCTTTGCAGCTATACGGCAATGCCTAATAAAAGAAATTGATTCCGACGACCGCGTTATTTGAAAACCAGTGGATATTACATTTTTCCTTTGAACTTTACGCGTGCGATGGGTTTGTTTTTGGAGGTTTTTTTTGATAGTTACAGAAGCGGGATGAATCAATGTAGGTAATTAAGTTTCTGGTGAATACTTATTATTATTGATATTGTTAATAATAAAAAGTCCCTTTTCTAATAATTATCACTACATACTTAGCACTTTAGCTTTTCCATAGTTAAACGTGGCAATATCGAATGTTTTCGACTGCATTCCTTTCACGACTTCAGATAAACTTGCCAAAGTAGATCATCGTCACCACCCAAACCCCAAGTTTTTGTTTTATCTTAATAATCCTAGAGAGAGATCCTTCTTAATGCTTGAACTCCAAAATTGCCCGGCAAATATGTGGGTTGTTTGAAGGGAGTCTGCACTATAAACGCCTCAGAGTTTCGGTCAATGGTTTTCACGAATATATAGTCACATTTTTTGTAGTCATTCGAGGTTACTCAATCTCTCATAATTTTGATAGCTCTATGGAAAACTGCGTCTACCAAAAGAAGATGTTGGTCACCTTTCACTTTATTATATATATATCAATGTGATGGAGCTGTGTAATCCCGAACAATTCGGGCCTGTGAAGCCTCCTTTAGAGCCTGCTCTAGCCAACTGGTCCGAAAATTCTTCACCTGTAATCCCATGTCCCGGCACACAAACTAGAGGAACTATATTGTGTTTTACCAGCCTATTGGAAGATTATTCACAGTTTTTTGAGTGTATTGAGCTGTAAATTATGGTACTAACGACTATTTATCTAATAAAAGTGAGTTAATTCTGGTTCCTTGCGATTTTATGTTGTGAAAAATATAAAATTGGGCATTTCTACCTTTATAACGACCACCCTGACTAGCTGCTTCTCTGTAAGTGTAGCACATGAAGTTGTTTACAGAAAAAAAATGTTTATTCTTGAAAGTCAGTAAACTTGCTTCAGTTACGGAAGAATTAACTGTCATTTTGTAGATAGTGTAAGATGGTAAACACCATTAGGATAAGTGCTGCTACTGATTTAAATTTTAAAAAGCGTTTTTGAAATACGTAGACGTAATGTTCATTTTTTTGTTGTTTGAATTTAGTTTGAGTTGCTTCAAAGTGTTTAGTTCAATAATATTTTTAATTGAAATTTGCACTTATACAGGGTATCCCAAGAAGATTGGTTATAAAATGTATCACAAATTCTGAAGTCAAAAATTGAGGTTGATTGAACAAGTTGCTCTAAATTGGTGTATGGAAAATTTATGGAAATTTATATCTGACGCTATTATACGAGATAACCCATAAGAAGAAGCATTCATTCATTTTTATTTATTATGGATTTTAAGAGGGATTCAGCACCCTTTCGACACCCCAGCTTTGTGTTTACAAAGAAACTCAAAAAAGTTTAAGAATATACGTTTTATTCCAGTGCCGTGTCATATTTTGTTAAATAGGGGGTCAAATGGGTGCTGCCCCCTCTGAAAATCCATAATAAATAAAAATAAATGAAAGCTACTAGTATTTCCGGTTTTTTACAAAAAAATATTAAATCAGGCTCTGTATTTTAAAAGTAGACTATTGTTGCATTTTTCAGTATTTTTCCTGGAAAATGTAGTAGAAAAATACGAGTTTTATTGTTTTTCACTTGATGAAGGTCAGTGACCACGTTTGAATTGTGAACGAGGCTGTTATATTTTGAATTATTTATTTGAATTGTAGATTTTTAGCGCATGCTATTTCATATTTTGATAATTTTTTCATTTTGTTTTCACTCAAAAATACAAATTTGCCGATATATGCGTAATCACATGAAAAAAATCAACAAGGTGCTTCAACTTTCGCACAAAATTTGGGGATTTGGAAATATCAAATTATCAATACAATTGTTTCAATCCAGGACCAACTATGTAGTTTCCCAAAATACCTGCCCAAACATTGACTTTTTTTGGAAATTGGGTATGTTGTTCACGAAAGGTGTGAGGATTTGTGTCACTCCAATACCATACATTTTGTGTATTCACATTTCCATTGAGACAAAAAGTACTTTCGTCACTAAAACAAATTGTTTTCGTGTAATGTGGGTTTTGACTAACTTTATTTGTCTTACATTCACAGATTCGAGTCTTCTGTCGGGGCCGTCATCCGAAAGGTGGTGCACCATTTTTAACTTGTATGGATATAATTTATTTTTAGCCAACACTCTCTGTACTGTACTTTTACTCACTTCACAGATAGACGCAACTTTAGTTGAAGAGGAAGTAGGGTTTACCACCATTTCAGCAACTATAACAATTTTTTTATCATCATTAAATGTTGGTCGACCAGATCGTTTGGCATCTTGAACACTACCTGTTGCTTCAAACTTGTGAAGAAGCTCCCTCAAATAAGTTCTCGAGATAGGGCGATCTGGGTATCTCTCGTTAAATAAACGTTCCGCTTCATGGAGATTCTTTCTAGATTCACCAATTATTAAGATAGCTGCTACTTTGTCGGCTTGAGTACGTACCATTTTGCCTATGTAAACTCTTAAACGTCTTGTTAAACAATAATAAAATTAAATAATTAAGCTATTTAGAAAAACTTTGCAAAGCAACAAATACTATTAAATTAAAAACGTCAATTTTTTTGACAACTAACCAGAGGCGGACTGAAAAATCTTCAATATTTAAATGTGAAATAATAATTTTGGTATTTATTTAATTCATCTGTCAAAATTAGTTTAAACCCAAACAAAATTAATATGGCTATGAAGCCAATGTCAATGCCTTTTAAACGAGATATCACTTGCCATATTTAAAATTAATGGCCAGAGTGGCACTGTGACGTCATCTATTACTATTACGTAACATGTTACCATTCGTAGAGAAGTTCACAACACTTTATTTTTATCCTCCAAATTTTATTAATGTAAGTGTAGCCGTTCAAAAGATACGAGGGGGGGAGGGGACTTTTTTTGAATAGCACTATATTATGCTATTGTAGAATTTTTAATTATATTTTATATAATTTACATAATTCAATATAAAATTGAGTAATTTTCCGTTTTATCAACTTCGTAGTTAAATAAAAACCATTGTATTGGTTCCGTTTTATGATGGTTTGAAATGGTGACAAATTAATTTCTATATTTTGACAGGCGGATGTAAATAACAAAACAAAATAAACAAAGTGGGTTGTCTACGTCCTATGTAAACATCAGATATGTGACCGAGCATATTAACAAAAATGGAAACAGAATTAGTTTAAATTTGAATTACTTTTTAGTGTCTAGTGTCACGTACCGGGTGTTTGATTAAAAGAGGTAGATGTCTCAGAAACTATCTGTCATAAAGCTTACGCTAGATGGCGTAGCTCACAATAATCTTGTACCGAAGAACGTGTCCTTAAAATTATCCACGTTTAAAGATTTAAAAGAATGCCCGAAGAAATGCCATTATCCTTCGTATTTATACCATTCACCAACGTATACAGCTGTATATATATTTTATAAATTGATCTGGGAACTCCTCGTGGGTTTAAAATTACCTGCACTAATCTGTTACAGAAAAAAATTTAGAATGTTAACATTGGTCACGCTCTTCTTTTTTGTTCGAGAAATATATAGGATCACGTTCGAAGGAAAACATCCGGTTTGGTGATTCTAAAAAAGGAATTGTATCGAAAATATTGAAGGATAAGCGATGATTGGTATTTACTGTATACAGGGTCTCTATTTTTATAAACATAAAATGGGTTATAACTCGTGAACAAAATTTTGGACAATTTTAAAAATAATAATCATCTTGGGGGTAGAAAAATAATATTCATAATAAGAAAATTGATAACAATTATAACAATAATAATTCTTTTTTTTATTAAATAATATACAATTTATCATAATCATAATTATGATTAAGAAAAGACTAAAACCGGTCTCAGAAAAAGTAATAGGAGAATACCAAGCTGGCTTCAGAAAAGGGAGAGGAACGACAGATCAGATATTTACAATGAAGGAAATTTTAACATCATGCTATGAGTACAAAATACCAGTACTAGTACTTTTCCTTGATTTCAAGCAGGCATATGATTCTATCTCCAGAAGTAACCTGTTAAAGGCTTTGAATGAATTCGAGATCACAAGAAAATTGGTGAATCTTGTGAAGATGACTCTCATCAACACTACTAGTAGTGTACAAATCAGAGGTGAAGGCTCAGTGAGTGAAGTTTTGAAATAGGAACAGGTCTGAAGCAAGGTGACCCCTTGTCAACATTACTATTCAACCTTGCATTAGAAAAAATTACAAGAGACAGCAGATTGAATAAAGAGGGAGACATTTACTATAAAAGCCATCAAGTTATTTGTTATGCGGACAATATGGCCATAATTTCAAGAACAGAGAAGGATTTGGGTGAAATAAAGAATTTAATAGAAGCGGCCGCTAAAATGGGACTTACGATAAACGAACGGAAAAGTAAGCTGATGAGACTCGGAAACCAGACAACAAATGACAAATTTAGAGCAATCATCGAATTTGAATATGTGGAAGAGTTTATATATCTAGGAACCCTGTTAAATACTGATTGTAGTGAAGAAAAGGAAATTAAAAATAGAATCATGAAAGCTAACAAAAGTGCAGGAGCAATAAATCACCTAGACCGGTCAAAGCATCTGTCAAGGAAATCAAAACTAACATTGTACAGTACTATATTGAAGCCTACGAGATTGTATAGTTGTGAGACATGGGTTTTAAACAAAAAACAAAGAGAAAGTGTAATTAGATGGGAAAGGCAAATGTTAAGAAGAATTCTGGGAGGAAAAAAAGTAGAAGGGGTGTATATGAGAAGGACTAACGAAAAATTATATAATATTTATCGTGAACCCAATATAGATCCAACTATTACTACATCAAGAAGACTTCATTGGTTAGGGCACATAGAAAGGATGGAAGGAGGAAGAATAGTGAAACAAATAGCATGGAGAGTTCCGGAAGGCAAGAAGAAAAGAGGCAAACCAAGGAAAAGATGGGGGGAAGTTGTACTAGAAGACCTGAAAGAAAAGAATGTGAACCGATGGAGAGAAAAGGCAAAAGATAGAAAAGTATGGAGAGGAATTACAAAGCTATGAGCCTTAAAGGCCTGTTAAAAGCTATATATATATATATATATATATACAGAAAAATTATTCTTCATAAAAAGTTCTGCATTTTCTTCCTAAAATTAATAATAAAATAGTTTTCCATATAATTCCAACTTAGGGGGACAAATTGTATATATTTATAAACATAAAAAGGTATGTAGTGTAAACATATTTCAGTTTTACCTTCAGCGTTAAGAAGAATATTCATTTTGATCTAATAGCTTATTAAAAATGATCTCTACGTCTTTTAAAAGAGTGAAATTCTTCGGTTAGTCCATAAAAAATGTTAAAAATAACTTTAGCATTACCGACATACCATGCATAAGCGTTATTATGAAACAATTTCAAACTGGGAGCATCTGGTTGGTTGCGGAATGTCCGCTATAATGGGCCACTGATGGCGCAAGTTATACGTATAAAGCGAAAGTTCCTTTTTTTTGGAAAAATTAACTTCCTGCTTGATACATATCGATTCTACTTGTTTATTTTAATACTTTAAATATATATCTCTACTCCTATACTTTAAGTTGTTAATTAAATGCCAATTTTCAGAATCATAATGATACTCATTATAAAACTGAAAAATTGACCAATAGAAATCTAGATTTTCAAATATCCAAGTAGGCAGAACCAATATTTTCTGTAGAATGTTTGACAGTTTGACAGTGTTTTATGACAGTTTAAATCTTTTGCGTTAGTTTTTAAAAGAAATGTCGAGCACCAGACCGAAAATACTTAATGACCAAGGCAAATACATATTTAAACTTATTATTTTTGTTTACAATAATTTATTTAATATTGTATAACAGTAACATACTTATACGCTTTATGCTATCACTTCAATCGTGTGGTCCCGTGGCGCAGTGGGTAAAGCTTTTTTCGATCTGTACATTCCGGGTTCGAGTGCCGGGTAGAACATTTTTTATATATATTTTTTTAAATCAAATTTCTTCGTAGAAAAAATAGTGAATGCCACTCTCATGCAATGGTTATTACATGATCAATGCATAATAAACTATTATATTTAAATGTAAAAGTGACAATAATGAACAGAGAACTATAACGAACATTCAATAATAATTAAACTTGTAAATCGACCGTTGCTAACTTTTCTAAAAACAAATTCTATTAAGCGTGTTCTGCTTTATTTGCACCAAAGTAACTAGCCAGCAATTTCTGTACATCGTTTATTTGCCGCAACCTCACCACATTATATGGTAGATAGATCACTTCAGTCGGTCCGCTCGAGAACAGAGCCTTTCTCCAATTAACGGTGAGCTCGGCAACCTAGCAATTGTCACGTCTAGAACAGATCGCCACGGGTCTGTTATATATTTCTAGACCAGTTCCTGAAGCGGTTCTCAAACTCGATTTCAAATTAAGGGTCATTTGTTTATTCGTTTTGTCATTTTTGAATCGTTTAAGGTCATTTTTAAGTCGTTCGAGTCATTTTTAAATCGTTTCGAGTCATTTTTAAATCGTTTCGAGTCATTTTTGAAACGCTTTAAAAAAATTTTGTCGTTTTGGGGCATTTTGATACTCTTTGAGTTATTTTTAAATAGTTTTGAGGTATTTCGAGTAATTTTTTATTCGATTTGGCCTTTTTTGAGTAATTTTTGAATCGTTTTGAAACATTTTAAATACTTTTGGGACATTTTGATACTCTTTGAGTTATTTTTAAATAGTTTTGAGGTATTTCGAGTGATTTTTTATTCAATATTGCCGTTTTTTCAATAATTTTTAAATCGGTTTGGTACATTTTTGGTCGTTTTGGGACATTTTGATACTCTTTGAGTCATCTTTAAATATGGTTTTAAATGAAACTAACTGTTTTTAAATGACTCCACAATATATTTGTAAAAATCTGTAAATTTACAGATTTTTACAAATATATTGTGGAGTCATTTAAAAACAGTTAGTTTCATTTAAAACCATTTGATGAGTAGATTCCACGAAGTGAGGGTTTATACAGTTAACTCATCTTTAAATAGTTTTGAGGGTTTTCAAGTAATTTTTTATTCGATTTGGCCTTTTTATGAGTGATTTTTTAAACGTTTTGGGACATTTGGGGCCGTTTTGGGACACTATTGAGTCATTTTGAGACTCAGTTATTTATAAATAGGCATTTTCAGTCATTTTGGCCCTTTCTTGACTAATTTTTGATTAGTTTTAAAACATTTTTGGTCGTTTTGGGACATTTTGAGTAATTTTTATATAGTTTCGAGATATTTTGACTCATTTTCTTTTCAAGTTGGCCTTTTTGCCTAATTTTTGATTCGTTTTGAAACATTTTCAGACTTTTCAAGAAATTTTTGGGAACGTATTCAATTTCATAAATAAATTTTGTTAATTTCTCAACATCTAAAACAGGACTATGATTTAAACATTCTCTCGAAGTAAGTCTGAGCCATATCAGCCTGTTTTAGAAGTGCTGACTAAAGAGAACATAGCCTGGCAGGTGAAAGATGCAATTAGTCGAGGACACATAGCGTGTACTGTGGTCAAACGGACAGGAGACTAAAGAGAAAAGGGGAATTTAGAACGAACTATCCCTACTACGTTTTATTGAAGTTAGAGAGTCAATTAGGAGATGGTCGAAAGAGAAGAGATCTAAATGGTAATTTGATCCGTTACATTGATATCCAAAGCGGATAGTGTGAAGGATAGTCCTTGGCTTTGAATTATAAGTTTTAATTGACATTAATGTAGGTCAGGAATTTTGATTGAATCTTACAATTTGAAGTTAAGTTAATAACATTGTATAGAGAGTGTTCGTATTGGAGCTGGTAATATCTCACTTTAAAAAGATACCAATTGGTAGTTACGAGGGAAACCTGAGAGTTTTAATTTTAAAACAATTTATTTAAATCTAACTGTAATTATTACTGTAAATTGCATTAATGTACAGTAAATCCAATATACTTCATTATTATTAAGCCGGATGATTTATTATTATTAAAAGGCATACATGGAAATTAATTCACGACAAGATGTCACATAATATACATTATCTTATCGTTAAACGCCAGGCAGTGATACGTTAATATGATGTATGGGCATACGAAATTGTTCATTACACATACCTAAAAATATCTTCTATTAATTTGTGTTAAAATTGAGTGTTTTGTGACTCAATGTGAGATTAAATTGAATACAAACAGGGGGCAAACGGAGAAAAAGCAGAGAAATCAGTTACAAAGAGGGTTTAACATTTCCTGGACATGTCTGGTGATAAAAATTGTTCCCATATACGTTAAAAAAAGTGCACCAAAAGCCATAAATGTCCCAAAACAAACCATACAGCTGAGAAACTGTACAGACATTTATCTCGTATAAGGATTCCCTATCAGAGTTGGTAACTTGGTCCCCAAATATGACCTCACAGATATTTAGGAGGTAATTTGGTCCCCGTGGCCGGCAGGTATAATATTCCGTACAAGTAATCTGGTCCCTATAGAATAAACATATACCTATATAGTTTCTCAAGTTGTGTAAGTACACTGAGTACTTAAGGGGTACTTTGACAAGTATAACGCAAAGACTAGTATCTAAATAATAAAGAGAAATTGATAAAAAGATATTGTTCGTCTTGAGAAGTTCTAACGTTGATCGAATTCAATATTTGATGTACGTCGTTAATATTCGTGGGAAGAGAGGGTATTAACTTACGTCGACTATTATACATATTTGTTTTATGTGCTCGACATCTTGAGTTGTCAAAGTTGCCGGTAGATTTTCTTTCAATGCTGAGCGAATAATTTTTGATGGTTTTTCGGAAACATCTTCAACAGCTTTTCTTTTGCAGGAAGCAGAAACTATTTGCCAATTTAAGGTAGAAATATCTGCAGGTTGGCAATGTTCCGACGAAGATTTGGTTACACAAATTGCACTACATTCACCGAGTGTATAAACACATGCTTTGCACTTTCTGTTGGTACATTCCCAACAAGTTTCGTCTGTAGTTTTCAATTTTTTATGTAAACTATACTTGTAGTTATCGATTACAAGTAAATTTTTGCCACGAATACTTTCAATAATTTCTACTATTTTTCAACTCTTTCAGCTCAAATTCACTTCGATAAATGATTACAAATCTGATAATTCAAGGGGTTGTTATTTTTATCAAGTACCTGCCTTACCTCAATTCTAAGAACAACATTTAATTGTATTTTCATTACGGGGGCGAAATTACTGGTCGGATTAATTCAGGGCCAGAGTACCAGAGGATTAACGTAGGTAGCGGGGACCAGATCACCTGACCCCTCCCCTATAGGTACTGCCCCATAACCCATTTGAGATGGGACTATTGGAATGTATCTATGTACTTTTTAAGAATAAATTATTATTATTATTACCCTTATTCAAGGCATTATTTATACGTAAATGCAATTATTTCAAAGTAACTTTTTAAAAAACAACAATAATTCAGTCAAACCTAGAGAATTTATTAAGATTAACTCATTGTTTAAACATTTTTTCATATTAATTGAAACGTCATCGATAAATACCTACACAAACCAATATTTTTCAGTCGCATCCGGCCCGAAAGACCCATATCTTACTAGGGATATTTGCATTTTAAAACAATTCCCCAATATGAGAACATTGTAAGCAATTGATTTACAATGACCTATCCCCTTTAATTTATACTTTGTGTTCATTTTTATTCATGTCTGTGTGTTTGTACGAGATGCTTAACGGACCGACACATATTTTAGAGCATGTTTAACAATCGGCCACCCGTTGGCCGTTAATTGTTTGTGGTAAGAGGTAGCTTTTTCTCTATCAGCTTTACTCTGATTGTACACTGTAAAAACAGTTAAAATGTTTAGTATTTCTTCAGCAACCTTTTGTTATCACAACAATAAAAATGACCATCAACTCTTGTTAAATCCTCTCTTAACTTGTTCTTAATTTCAAAAAATGTTTTTACAGTGTAACTCATTGGTTACTTGGAAATATTTATGGATGCATTTACCTGAGTTTATAAATGGTTCGCTTGCAGTCGATAAATGACAGATAAACTAAAAGGTTTTTTGTTGGATTCTAATGCTTTCGGGTTCTATTATTGTTTGTTTGGATTTGAGATTTTGAAAATCCCTCTAGAATTCGATATATGTGCGATTAAAATGATTTGGGATCGACACGCTAATGGTTGTTTATCATTTCACAAGTACCTATTAAAACAGTTTTTAGATAACAACTACCATAAATTTTTAAATTTTTTGCTACATTGTTTAATTTGAAGATAGTTTTGTGTACTTATAAAATATCTTTAAAGTAATTTATAATGGTATTGTTTTATTATGACTCTTTGGCAACTGTCTTGAAAATTTCACGATTTATAAAAGTCATAATAAAAGGTACCTAGTGCGTACCTCGAGTGAAGCGGAGGGGGACTACCGAGTTGTACCATGACTACCTAAGTTAATTCATTTCCGCCTTTATTGGGGATTATACTGACCATCGAGGTGGATCAATACGAAATTACACATAAGCCGTATTTATTGAGGGAATACCCAGTACCACTAATAATAAATTGTATTTAGGCACATATTTGTTTTTATTTACTTACATATGGATGTTTTGATCTTAAACAGTAGTGGGAAAGGCCTCATCTTTATTTTTGTATGTAGAAATTATTATATATGGATGTTTTGATCTTAAACCTAATTTATATAAAATTGTTAAGGTCATTAGTAATTAGACTTTATTTTTAAATCGTTAAACTTCCCAGGAAATTCGGTGGTACAACTCGACGGTAGGATTATACCTACCTGATATCTGGTGGTACAACTCGGCGATCCCGAAGCGGAGCACTTTCTTTATAGAAATCTTGAGACGTTGCAATGAAATTGATAATAAAAGAAACAAAATTGACGAATAATATTTCAAGATGTCCTAGTAGTGTTTTAAGAATACAAGGAAGAGCCTATCAAGTCCAGGAGCGTTTCTAGAAGTCCGAGTAGTGTTTTGAGAATACAAGGGAGCCAATCAAGTTCAGGAGTGTTTCTAGGAGTCCTAGTAGTGTTTTAAGAATACAAGGGAGA
>CAJUYI010007755.1:0-11748 GCA_910591695.1 Galerucella pusilla
AAAGGCACAAATATACAGGTTGTCCCATTGATAATTTTGAATGCGACTTCACGTGACCAAAAACAAATAACTCATTGGTTAACACAATAAGAAGAAAAGATGCAGCATTTGCTCTTATTTTCACCCCCGCGTCGTTCGAGTCAACTGCAGTCGCGTGCGGGAAAGTATCACTTTCCGCACTTGTTAGGAAAATAACTATTTCCTAATTACGAAATACGGCACTTTTCATTATCTTATAAATTTAAGGAATCTTGAATTTACAAGAAAATATATATATTAAGTACTGTAACTTTAATGAAATTGGATGAGTAATTTTAATGAGGTTTGCGTAGAAATGTTGGGGAAACTCAAGAATATATAAATACAAAATTTTAATTCACATTCATTTTTGGATTCAATGATTTTTTGTATTATATGCAAAATTAGCAATTTTTATAGATTCGGGTAGGAATCTTCCTTATTTTTTCAAAATAAAATTTGATACTCCTGTAATATAAAGATTAATATTCAACGAACAAAATGTATATAGTGAAATGGTATAAAAGATGATTTATTTATAATTTCAAGATATTATTATTCCATACCTTTTTTCAATAAAAATAAGTAAAAATTAATTTATTGCCTTTTATTTATTATTTACAGCCTTAACTCTTACCAAAGATTGAAAAAAATTCTGATTGAATATTTCTATTTTTTCCCGTAATTCAGAGAGTAGGTCTTCCGCCGTGCAGCAGAGTCGCGCGGATGCGGAACACATACTTAGTTTACCGAATTTTTTCCGGACAAACCACTGATCCGACGAAAAAAACGCAGGAGACCTTTTTTATTGCAAAACACTTCCCCTACACGGTGGTATTTTATATTCTTCTCGACCTTCCTCCCAGCGTGAAATATTGAGGAATTTAAAAAAAAGTTTTTAATTTTTTTTATTATTTGGGAAATCGATAGACTGGTAAACTTTTTTTCATATTAACACCCTAATTATGACTCATTTGTGAAGTTGACATTGACTGACGTAGATTGTTTATGTAGTTTTTTTGGTGAAAATAAGTTTAAACGAAAGTATTATCAGAAGTATTAATCTATATTCGTATTTTCATTGCTCCTAGACAATATTGTTTGTATAGGACAGCTTATAGTAAAACAATACATTAAATACATTTCAATAAGCTACAATTTACCCTATACAAACAGTACGCCACTGTCAAAACGGCTATTCGCCATTTTAGACCGTCAGCCCGCTGCAAAAAAGCGTGCTTGAGATTTGGTAATTTTGCTCATTTTCATTAACAATCAAGCGAAATAAATATTTGCCCGTGGGGGAAACGACAGATAATTTAATTATTTATTGGAATGAAAAATTGCAATTTTAGTTTCACGTATGCCGAGACACCAAACGTTAGTTTATGAAAAAAAATCCATCGCAAAATGATCGGCATACGTGCAGCGTGCGGCTTAAGGGTTGGCACACACCCTCAAAAGTGTAAAAAATTATATTATCACGTATGTCCTTTTGCAATTGGCCATTTTTTGGCCTAATGTGCACAGATGTCGAATGCATACGGCTCTATCACGCCTAAGTATACACCTGTATCGATTGGAAGGGTATTAGCAATGACATTTTCACATATGCCCTTGTAATATGCCATATAATATATGATTTGCCACACAATATAGTCGGCATACCTTTTGCAAAGTTCCTACTAGGTGGCATACGTTGAAGAAAATCTAACCTGACCTAATCAAATTTTCAAGCCCTTTTCAATAACACTTTAGCGCAAGCCATACCGATTTTTATCAATTCTACATATAAATATATAATTTTCTTGACTGGCATACGTATTATTTCAACCATATTTCATTTTCCGTTAATCGAACGAATAAACGAAGCACACGCACTGAGCATCCGAGATGACGCGCAGATGCGTATGTCCTTCAATACATACATGAAACTGTGATTGCCAATCATCGAAAAAAATGTACACACTTTAAATCGATTTTCAAAGTCTGCATCATACAATAAACGAATGCCGTTTGAAAAATATATAATTTTCAATATTAATTACACTTTGCAATTTCAGTTGAATGTGAAAATGTCATTGCCAATACCCTTCCAATCGATACAGGTGTCAATATATTTAGGCGCGATAGAACCGTATGCCCTTCGACATCTGTGCACTTTAGGCCAAAAATGGCTAATTGCAAAAGGGTATACGGGATAATATGATATAGTATATAATAATATAATTTGTTACACTTTTAAGGGTGTGCGCCAACCCTTAAGTCGCTCGCTGCACGATCATTTTCCGATGGATTTTTTTTTCATAAACTAACGTTTGGTGTATCGGCATACGTGAAACTATAATTGCAAAATGCTATTTTTAATTGCAATAAACAATTAAATTATCTGTCGTTTCCACCATGGGCAAATATTCATTTCGCTTGATTGTTAATGAAAATGAGCAAAATTACCGAATCTCAAGTAGGCATACGTTTAACTATCATCACGCTTTTCTCCAGCGGGCTGACGGTCTATTCGCAACCTCCTATTTGGACGCAAACTTATTTGATAAATGCTCCTTCCTGTCTATTTTATGTTTCAAGCGTACTCCTTATGTCATCAGTTACTTTTTGGTTGAGCGCGAAGTTTAAACTAATGACATTTCTATTAAAATAATTTTATCTTGATAGGTTATTTCAAGCAGAAAATATGTTAATGAGAATTTCCTGGGTATACAAAATTATGTAAAGTTTTTGTTGAACTACTATCCCTGAATTCTCAAAATATTTGAACTTGTCCATTATTGACCTAGGTTAATAATAGAAATAATTATTAACTACTATTAAAGAAATTCAACTTCTCAGTTGGCTAGAAGAAGCAATTATTGTCAACTTCTCAGCTAGAAGTGGAAAAATACTATAATAAGTATTAAGAACGATAAGGGTTGTTTACCG
This sequence comes from Galerucella pusilla, assembly GCA_910591695.1. Classification (NCBI taxonomy): domain Eukaryota; kingdom Metazoa; phylum Arthropoda; class Insecta; order Coleoptera; family Chrysomelidae; genus Galerucella; species Galerucella pusilla. The sequence continues at coordinate 2,956 of CAJUYI010007755.1, forward strand.
GTCGGCAGCAATGTTTGGAGGCTGAGCTTCAGGTTCACGTTTTGGAAACCGATGTTAAGCACTCGTTTTGTCTCAGCAAAACGGAAAGTTTTTTACGTGGTTTGTTTATTTTTCCTTCCATTTTGACATTACGATTGTTGATGATCGGTGCCCCCTGCAGTTTGGCCGCATCGTAAAACATTCTCTCCAATCCCAGTTACAATTCTAGGTTGAAGTATTTTATGGGTTCAGTCTCCACGCTATTAGACTTTTTAAAAAGAGTCAGGCTGGAGAATGTAATCTAAGAGTTTAGAGGACCACAATAGATCTGGAAAGGTCGCAGTGAAATAAGCCAAAATCACCTCATAAAATCTATCTATCTATCCAATTTTTGAAGATTATTTTGCCTTCCCATTTTTGAAAAAAAAACCATTCCATTCACCCATCCCATTCTTGAAGGTAATTTTTTCTTCCACTTTTTGAGAAAAAACTCATTAAAAATGAACATGCGCAGCTTCAGGAGCCGCCAGCGTCTTTTCCACTCATTGTCTCTCCGTTATTCTATAGCTCCCTTTCACAGAATGGCTATTCGGAACATAATTATTTGCCGAATTATATTGAATCAATACCTCAAGGATCATGATATGAAGTAAAAAACAACCATACTTATTATTTTATATACTGCTTTGTAAGTTCACATCCACAAATACAGATTCTTTAAAAATAACCATTTATCCAAAAAGTAAAAGTAAATTTAACATATAAATAAAGTGTTTATAGTTGGTATGTATAAAGTTCTAAATAAACAATATATACACAGTAACAGAAAAAATATAACAAACTCTATAAATTTGGATATCTTTAGCGCTAGATTTAAAACTCTTTTGACTAACAATTTTACATTTAGAACAAATATATGATGGCATTAAAATACTGTTCTAATATGCGTGATTCTTAATAAATAGACCGGCATCTCCAGCCTTTCCTTCTACACTACCAGCTACATATTTTCCCATGGAAGCGTCGCCGTTAGCCTGTAAAATAGAATGAATAAATTATTTTCAGTACACGGAATTTGTGTAGCATTCTCAAAAAAAAGTATAAAGTTTTTTTTTTCTCTTATTTTTTGGGAATCGAACCACAATAATGTTTTTTATTTATTTATTTCGACGTTTCGGTAGAGTTCCAGCTACCGTTGTCGAGATTAACTAGTAATAAAATGATTTTTGGTCCCTATCTGACACAACGAAAAAAATATGACAACTAGACAATCAATAATATTTTGAAGTATAAGACTACAAAACTTTGTTGTCAAATTTTATTAAGGTCCATTCATAGTAGATCACACCTTTGGTAAAATGTGAAATAGAATATTTTATTTTATGACATTCTAACGATATGATAGTCTACTAGAAATGGTATCCAGTGAAGTGCACGTTCCAGGAACGGTTTTTTTATTGGGATAGCGCTTTTTTTTCGCTTATTTTGGAAATGTTAATAAAACGCGTTTGTTGTTACTTTTTTGTGTATGATTATTTTTGTTTTAAAAACATGTATAGGTAACTCAGTTTGATGATTTTGTGTATTGAAGTGTATATCGAATAACAACTTTTCCAATGATAAATCATAAGAAAACCTGGATAAAAACTTATGATGCTATCCTGATAACGCAGGTAATTGATTATTGGAAATTTCTCTTTCTAACATTGGTAACCAAATTTGACTACATTCGGATGGAATACTACCTACACATTTTTGGCATGAGGAATCATAATTTGCACTCTAAATTAACATTGCTAATAGAGGGCGCTAGTTACACTTGTTTATGTTAATTAAATCAAAGTAAACTTTTTTTGGGCTAAAGTTACAACTAAAATAATAAAAAAAACATTAAATTCTACAAAAAAAGTTACTCTTCTTTGATTCGTGTAACTCAATCGGTTATCGAGTTATTTGCTTCAAAAAAGTTCATTAAATTTCAATTTTTTCATAAAAAATAACCACGGCTTAATTCACGAATATGATTTTGATATTAAGAGATCTTTACGAAAGCGGATGATAAAGTGTATTGAAGTGGGCATTTTGAGTATTTGCTTTGAAGTTTTTTATTTTTGTTTACAAATTTGTTATTGTTACATATTTAAGGAATAATAAAAATTTTTATGAAAAAATTAAAATTTATTGAACATTTTAGAAGCAAATAACTGGATAACCGATTGAGTTACACTAATCAAAGAAAAGTTACTTTTTTTGTAGAACTTAACGCTTTTTAATATTTTTTTATTATTTTAGTTGTAAGTTTAGCCCAACAAAAGTTTACACACAAACAAGTGTAACCAGCGCCCTCTATTAGCAATGTTAAATTAGAGTGCAAATTATGATTCCTCTTGCCAAAAAACGTAAAATTGCCAATTTTCAAAGAGAAATTGTGAAAACATAAAAAATTATTGCAAAAATCAAAATTTAAATTTAAACTTTGAACACCCCGTATCTCGGAAACTAGCAATATTTGCATAAGGCATGTTGAGCAGAATCATCATATTTTGAGGTCTAGAATCTACAGTTCAGAGATTGGACATTCTTAATGAATCACCCTGTAAAAGTTTATTTACGATAAAAAGACGATGACGTTGCAAAAGAAAATATTGTGATGTTGCCAAGCTGTAGTTCTTTCTTTATTTAACGAAAGCTAGAAAAGTCAATCTGATATAAGATTGGCAGTTCTTAATAATAATGAATACAAATAGCGATTACTATTACTCACGTCTCTTACAACAGTAAGCGGGAGAAGCGGGCCCCCATTTCGGCATTCTCGTTAAAAATAGCTTAACAAAGATGTTACCATCTCTTGACATTTACTGTTCAGCTGCTTCGGCATTTTATTATTGCATATTTGCCTGAATAATTAGTTATAAAAATAACTTTTTTTAATCTTAAAGAATCGATGAATATAAAAGCAACAAAAAAAGTTGTAAATAGTAGACGATGATCGAATGTCAATAAACGTCAAAACAAACTGGGAAATTTTACCAGTTGATCTGACAACGTCTTGAAGTTTTGCCAACCCGTTAGCTGTAAATTGCCCTGGCTGTTGAGGATAAATTGTATTTACGGTTGGTAAATTAATATTTATTCTGATAAGCAGGAAAGTAACTAAAAATGACTCCATCGTCTTTTCATCTTAAAAATCCTATTTTTTTCTGTATTCCATAGTATGGTACATTCAATAGCCTTCTTGGTGTGCGTTATCGTTTGTGACGTATATCCAGGTTTTGGGTGTCTTTTATTTTTTTTTTGCTATTTTGAGATACAGCTAACCTTAAATTTGATAAAAAAATCATCAGGATCTCGTGTTCAGCCAAATTCAAAAATGCTATGAAATTATTATCAGCTCATTTTTATGACTGAAAATACTTGAGAACTTTCAAAATGCTTAGGGTTTTTCCGTGTATCTATGCATATTTTTATATTATTCAAATTTTATATATATATAACAATAAGATTAATATTCACTTTTCATAAATAATAATTTACCGTAAACAACAAAGTACAGACCTGTCGAGAACTGTCAGTGGGACAGTAGAGAAGTAAGACACATTGTCGCTACGAAAGGAACGCCTTCATAGTATTTTGAATTCCCGATTGATAGGTTGCGCTTGCGCGTAATCTGGACATCAACTAATAAATTTTTTCAAGTCAGTGATACATCGCAAATAAAAAAAACGACATACCGAAAACCCGGATATACGTCACGATGACGCACACCAAAAAGGCTATAGAATGTAATGTGGGGTGATGATATGATTCCATCAAGTGTTTTGCATAATTTGACTCAAAAATAAACATATCAAATTGTTTTATTTCATCGCTTCTCATTTCACTATACATCCCTGCTCCTGTCCATTCTCCAGTCTGTGACCTGCCTGTGTACCAGGTCTCTTCTCGGGGAAACTTCAGTCTGCTTGGGTCTTGCCAGTCCTTTCTGTGAGGTATTTCTACCTCATATTTGGGACTGGGGAGAAGTTTAGTGGCCATATAGTCTGTTTTCATATCTAAAATGGCTCCACTTATGATGTCCTTAATGGATGTGTCCTGATCTAACTATTTTGTTGCTCAGGTTACTTTGCTGCCTAAATAGTCCCATCATTGCTTCCCCCATTATCACGAAGTGTAATGGAGGAAGGCCAAATAAGGCTTCTAGTGCTGCCGTTGGCGTGCAGATGCACTTGCAAATACATGAGCTGAAACACCCTTTTGGAAACCGAAACCTTTTTGAATCAGCACCAATAAAGTATGAGGTGATGTACATAAAATCCGAAAAAAACGAATCATTGAAATCTAGTAGGATCAAAATAATAAGAAAATACCATTAGGAAATTACGACCAAATGAGATCAAAAGAATGCAGAAGCCGGGGTAAGACTGCACTAAGAGTTATAAGACTGCCACCTGAATAGACACCTCAAAAATTTTGTGTTGTGGAGTGTGAGGCACTACAGGATACTAAGCTACTACAGTTGGATTGAGACTTGCCAGAACTCAATCACTAAGAGCAAAGGAACTATTAGTGTTAGAACTGTAAAATGTTCACTCAAATACATACATCCACTTAGCCTAACTAAATATTTTTCAGGCTGCACCAGCGATTATAATTAGCTCACCTTAGCACGTTTCAATAATTCTTGTTGGCCAGCTTTGATATTTTCATCTTTTCCTTGCCAGGCGCGAAGAACGGAAGCTTGAAGAGCACGTCCGTAGCTGAAGGTGAGAGTCCATGGTTTCTTTCCTGGGAACCTAGAGAATTTAAATTATATTTCATTAGTTAAATTTGAACAAAATACCAAGCTTTAATATAACCTTAACTTGTACAATATTGGATTCACTTGCAATTTTAAAAAATTAGTGCGTACAGCAATTTACACGTGAATTTGTATAAAAGTTTATTCAATATTTATACAGTATGCGAAAACTCTATCGAGTCCATTCCATTTACACAAGTACGACAAGAAAAATATGAGAAAAACTGCTTAAAAAAGAGAGAAGAATAATTGTGGGCGTATCTAGTTCATCCGAGAATGACGAGAGCTGAATGGATGAATCTCGGATGAACTAGATACGCCCACAATTATTCTTCTCTCTCTTTCAAGCAGTTTTTCTCATATTTTCCTTGTCGTACTTGTGTAAATGGAATAGACAGTAAATGAAGGGACAATGCTCCTGAAAAGTCCCCGAAGGCTTCACTTTGGGCTCGATTCGTAGGTCACGGCAGGTGTTTTTAAATGAGAAAAAACTTAACACGATTGAGTTTACGTAAGGGGGAGAATGGCACCCTTAAACCCTGGAAAACGGGTTTCTCGCTAATATCTGGCTAAATATGCGAATTAGAGAATTTTTCTTCCAATAAAAAATGAAGATCGTCTTATAATTAGAACTAAAAGTCTCCTCATTTCAGTTGCTGCTCTGCCTGTAGGACTTCAGGATATCTAATGAATTACGCATGCTTAAGCTGTTTGCCAGCGAGGAGAACGGAGAGAGATCGATTCTGCAATGCAAACTAAGCACCATGACTTCTCCAGCGACGCGCTAAAGCGTTCGCCGGGAGACCCTCCGGAAGATCGCTGGCAATCGACTATGTAACTTGTAAGCGGGCGGACGAATTGTTCCACAACTCGGCAAAAAATTTCTAATTTCTCGATTACTCAAAGTTCATCGCAATGGGAAGACCCGTAGCTAACAGTCCATGTGACTTGCAGCTCGTTCGTACTTGACAAAAATAATTCAAAAAGCAGTTTTTTTCCACGAGATTTTGAGACTATTTCATTAATTTTTTCATAAAAATAGTGTTTAATCCTAATTTTTTTTCATAATGGATTTTTTAATACCTTTCTTGCGTTTTGATAAGAAGCTGATTTGTTTATTTACATTGTTCAGCCGTTTCCGGAGTTCTGTACAATCTGTGGAACAAGCGCGATTTAAAAACTTATCATCCTATATATTGCTTTTCAATGCACATCTTTTTAAAGATTAGAGTATCTAGTTTTCGAATGTACTCTTTGATTTTTAATCAAATCCAATCATTTTCCAGAAATCACGGAAATTGGCCACACCGGTAAAAACCGTACTTTTTTTTAAATAAATAAATTAACAAATCAATTTTTTATCAAAACGCAAGAAAGATAGTAAGAAAAAAATCCCTGAGATCATTAAAGACCTCCTAGGGTTCCATTATCAAAAAAATTAGGATAAGACTTTTTTTTTAAATATGAACAAATTAATAAAATAGTCTCAAAATCCTGTGGAAAAAACTTTGTCCGCTTTAAATATTTTGAGAAGTACGAACGAGCTGCAAGTCCCATGGAATGATAGCTACGGGTCTTCCCATTGCGATGAACTTATCATCGGAAAATGTCACCCTTTTATCGAGTTATGGAAAAATTCGTCCGCCCGCTTACAAGTTAATGCATAGACAGCAGAAATCCCATTGGCCGAGCAGCAGCTGAAATGAGGAAACATTTAGGTCTGATTATCTCGATAACTATCGAATTTGCGAAAAAAAATCATGAGGACCATTTTTGTAGATAATAAGACGATCTTCAATTTTTACAATTGGATAAATTTCTCTTTGCAACGAAACAGTTTTGCCAATCACTAATTTTACGAGAAAAACTGACATGATAAAATCGCGACACAGAAGGTGGAGCGATTTTATCTAATGTCAGTTTTTCGAGCAAATTTAGTGATTGGCAAAACTTTGAGTTAAAGAGAAATTTATCTGATAAAAAAAGCTCGAGTGTTTTTTGGCAAGATAAATTAACGACAGAATATATGGATGAACAACAACAATAATTATCTTTATTAACCAAACTTGCGACTCATTGTCATTGTGTAAAAGTGACGTCCGCTTACTAGATATTGAGGAAGAGAAGTTTTAATCCATTAAAAAGGGATGCACCTATTTTATCGATGTCAAAGTGACAATAACATTTCCAGGTATATGAAATTTTAACATTGGAGTTAATTTATCTGAAGAAAAATTCTCTAATTCGCAAATTTAGCCAGATATTAGCAAGAAATCCGTTTTCCAGGGTTAATGGGGCCATTTTTTCCTCCTTCCGTAAACTCGATCGCGTTACCTTTTTTGCGTTTAAAAACACCTGCCGTGTCCTATAAATTAAGCTCAAAGTGAAGTCTTCAGCGACTTTTTAGGAGCTTTCAATATTTTCAGGTTTTCAGTTACTGGACTATTATTGGTTTGGGATCATTAAAATATGAATGGTCGTCGTTTCTCAAATAGCTGATCCGATTACTAATTTAGATCGGGAAGAAAAATATTCAAATACATACTTGTTAATAGCGTTCAAGTTAACGGTAGCTTCTTCTTCGGATTGCCCACCAGATAGGAAGGTTACACCAGGTACAGCGGCTGGCACTCTGCGTTGGAAAGCTGTGACGGTTGCTGCTGCTACTTGTTCTGGAGTAGCTTTGTTAGGACAAGCTTGACCTGCTGTAACCATATTTGGTTTCAAAAGTGTTCCTTCCAAATAAACATTGTGATCAGCAAGTGCCTACAAATAGTAGAAAATTACCGCTAGTTATGATAAACTTGAATAAACAAGTAATAGGTTTCATACCTTGTAAACGTAAGCCAAAACTGTTTCAGTGGTCTTTTGACAAATCAAAATGTCGTGATCACCATCGGGTAAAATTTCAGGTTCTACGATGGGTACAATTCTGTTAGCCTGACAAATTGAAGCATAGCGAGCTAATACGTTAGCGTTTTCAATCAATGATTGAATAGATGGTGTGTTCGGGGTAATTTTCAATACACAACGCCATTTTGCAAAATGACATCCATCTTTTTTATATTGAGCACATCTTTTAGCCAAGTCGTCCAAACCTGAAATCAAAAAGAAAGTATCCAAATAACATACCTAAATTAGAACTTTGTTATCTATATTGGCTAAATCATTGGTTATTACAATGAATAGACGAGTAGCATCGTCAAAAAGAGATACAAACCGCTGAGGATAGGATAACAATATCAACTCCGGGGCAAGTCACAATCAAGGCAAGGTCGGGTTAAGGATGTCCACAAGGAGGAATCCTATCACCACTATTAATGGCAACCTTAGTAAATGACCTCACAGGACTGTCTATAAATAACAGACTTCTAGCAGACGACATTGCTATTGTAGTAAGGGGTAAATTTGCTTTGGTGGTATCGGATATTATATATAGTTGATAATTGGTGCATAAAAAAGAGGCTAACAGTCAATACTCAGAAAACACAAATAGCTAATATTGCTAGGAGGAACGGTAATTCTATTTACCAAAAAAAACCAAAGTACCTAAGACTACATTTCAATGGAAGACTTTCATGGAACACATTCAGAAGAATGTGAAAGGATTGTTAGACCAATGATAGCTCATGCATAAGTAATGTGGTCGACAAATACACTGCAAATGGGAGCTGTAAGACTATTAGGTAGCACAAAAAGGCTTGCTTGCCATAATAGTCCAAGATCCCAGAGCGATAAGACATAACTTATTTTCAAATAGATGGAATGTTGGGTTCTCAGTAGCATTTCGTGTGTTTGTGGAGCTATCCTAAGGGCACCTGGGCAGGTATCAGGTGAGGAAGATAACTAAAAATAAGAGTTAATCTACTTAAATTTAAATGTCTGATTTTTATACAGGGTGTACCAATCTTACGACCTATTATGTGAAAGCATTAAAGGTTGTATGTAACAAAAAATCCTAATTAACAGTAAATTTTAATGAACAATTTATTCTAAACAAAACTAGCCACCAAAAG
>CAJUYI010007756.1:0-11747 GCA_910591695.1 Galerucella pusilla
GTGAATATGTCATGCTATCAAAACTCATGGAGACTCAAAAAAGCAGACTTCTTGTGAAAGTACTCCAAAAGCTATATCAATAGCAGTAATGTTTGGAAGCATTCCTAGAAGTATTGATACGTTGGTTCATACCTCTTCCTTGATTTTTCTGGTAGCAGCGACAGACAAACGATATTTGCTGATTCTTCTATCAATAATTTCTATTTCTTCCAATTTTCGATGATAAATTTTCAGTTTGATGCCATGACGCTATAGAAACCGGTCAAAGCTGTACATAATTTCCCATGATGTTCCCTGGATGGGATGATGATATTCACTCGCTCAGTGAATATGTTCTCTGGTGTCATATTATCAAAGCTCATGTGAAATATGAAGGAGGAGATCAGGGCCCATATTCTTGAGGGACTAGTGAGAATCTCACTATGAGATTGTTGTATTTCAATGTTGACTGAAACAGGAGAGTTCTATATTTGTCGTATTTTTAGAGAGAAATATCTGCACTGTTGTCAGACTTCTATATGAATTGTGGAAAATTAATGTCCGTTTTCACCATCCAGTTCCTAAAGGTAATACCTAAATCAGATTTTGGAATGAAAAAATAGAATTTACGTTCGACCATGCCTAAACATCATCGTCTTTTTATCGTGAAAATCCTAGATCCTTATATAACAGAAACATTGATGGTTTCACATAACCTCCACGTTACAGTGGATCGCTTTAAAGTGCAATTTATCGGTGCGCGCCGAAAGTAGTAATGAGGTAGAAAAATAGGAACCTAAAGAGTGTAATTCGCATCATAGAGGTATGTAAAACCAACAATTATGCTCAGATTGTTACAAAGTTGTATAGGATAGATGACAAAAGGAAAATGTGAACCTTCCGTTCCCACTAGAGCGCCACAGAATGATCGTACAGTATGTCATCTGTCAAAAAAGCTTCATATGTCATAATATAGTATTTTATGATTACTCTTATCTGACACAAGTCCATGACAATCACTCTCAAGTAATTATTAGCGCGTGATAAAACGAAAATTTCACTTAGCAATTTTAAGAAGGTTCACATTTTAGGAAAAGGTATTCATAATAGAGATTGCGAAAACAAAATATGACAGTATCAGCCGAGAGAAGACTGCTAAAATAGCTTTGACAGGGGTCCTAGCAAGGCACTTTCTCCTGTGTAGGCGACTCCAAAAGGAGGAATATTTATTTTCAAGGATGGAAGCAATACATAATCGATTAGGCTCCAGTCCTATTATATTTGGAGCATTTTAACCTTTTTTTATATGATGGACTAACCACAGTATAGGAACGGAACCAGTATGTGACCTACAACGTCGTTCGGATGAGTATCTCATCCGGCGGCCAGTGCTGTGCTGCGATCCAACTAAAGTGCCAACCGTGCGAATACAATTAATTATTACAGCTTATATTTTTACGGGTTTTCGGTATTATTTTTATAGTTTATTAGCATTTTTTTGCAATGGATACCATTAAAAAGAAGAAAACGGGTATTGTGTGTGTAGTTCGTGGATGTAACAATAAATATTATAATTGTGATGGAAAATGATACCTTTTTCCAAAGGATTTAGAAAGGTGAAAAACTGTATAATACTTTATTATTTGATCTTCATATTACACTTTTGAGCCTTAGTTTCATGCATTGATTTAATTTGTTGTTTTTGTTTCAAAGCTGAAGTTTGGCTTGAAGCATGCGATAGACCTGACTTGATGCCAAAACTATAAACTTTGTACAATAGTAGTCATATAGTTTATGTGGTGGTCACTTTCAACCAGACATGATTATGCAACCTCATAAAAGAAAACTTCTTTAAAAAAAAGGCTATTCCAACAATATTCCTTCCATCAAATACTGCAATGCCTAAAGACTTTCAGACAAATAATTTATTGGAAAATAATTTTGTTCGCTACTTTTGTGGTTATTTAATGGGAACATGTTCGGAAATTCATACATGCATGCAGAATTTAGACGATTCGTCTTTATACTGTTACCTTATAGCTCATGAAAATACAAATAAGGATACTTTTGGAAACTTGAATATGCCGCTTGAAAATTTTGTACAATACATCTCAATATTAGAAACATTTATTCCAAATGACTTTTGAGAATGTTGCTACGGAAGATCATATTGTTGAATCACTCATAAATATTCCTTGTGTTGATTTTCCAATAAAATATTCAATGAAACCTTTCTCCAGGGTACGACTATATTACACATTAAAATTTGTCGGTAAAAATTTTAAACATCATAACAAAATGAAAATTGTAATATGGAAAAACCAATAAATATTTGGTATAAGACTACTGTTTTATTCACTCATCAGTGTACTGTTCTACAATATTTAAGAAAAAACATTTAACACGTTCAAGTCATTTTAAAACTTATGCCACCTACGCCTATGGTAAAATGAATCGTGAAGCGATCCGTTCAAGGTCATCAAAAGCTCTGGCAATTTATGAATGAAATTTATAAGAGTTATACTACTGGTTCGTTCTTATACTGTGGATGAACTGTATTTTTCAGGTCGTTTCATTTTATCCAATAATATTCTTTTTTCAGTCCCATTTTCACGTACTTATCAAAAGCTAATTTAATTTTTGTCACCAAAGGCTTCCTCTTCTGTAATTTGCAAAACTTTGTCGTGTCATCGAATTACTATTTTTGTATAAACTTACTCTTCTCAAAGAGTTTTCAATTTGAACAAACTTGTTTACACTTCAGAAAATAAATAGTTAGTTGATAGTGATTACAGAACTATTTTGTTTTGTTACGTAAAGAGTTACTTTGAAGCTTGACATCCCCTTATAGCTATGATTAAAGGACTTTTCTCCGGAGGAAGGACGATAAAAGTATTTTTAGCAGCATGATGGATTTTAGACACTTTACACGATCTATGAAATAAACAAATTGTTCGAGTCGAGGGATAAAAGGAGAGAGTTTAAAAATAGGAATAAAAGTTAGGAAATTTCATATGAAGCAGTAAATCTTGATATAAAGGAACTTGCACGTCTTCTCTTATGTAGAATGGATCTTTGTGAATATTTCAGAATTATGGATGTTCTAGGTTTGATCAACTGAACGAAAGCGTCCATGGGCATATGCCTATCTTGAAGCAGGGTTTTGAGAACAGGGAGGAATTAGTGGTTTTTGGATCTACAAATGATTTAATTTGGACTATACCCTGTTTTTAAAACAGGAGGAGCATTTTAAGAAACCTCACTTACACCACTAAAAGTTACTAAATTAAGAGGGTGTTTCGAAAGGGTGTTATTCAGACTTCTCGAACTAATGACAATTATGTGACATATGTATTATATTGCTCACAGGTGTCGTGTCCAATGAGAGATCAATGCAAGTCTACAATTTCAATTATCATTGGCCACAGGCCATGGCGAAAATTGTAGCCAAAGGTTATCATGAGTAATTCATGTCAAATTGGATGATATAAATACTATTAATATGTACAAAAAAGCGACTGTATGTTTAAATTATTCTCTATTCACATCTGAGCAGGAACTAGAAGTTTTGATATCAAGGAATACTATAATAATGTACTGGGTGAGTGCAATTTGATATAGAAATATTTACAATAATAAAATTTCACTTGGGAATTTATATTATGAACAAGAAAAAACAAGCATAGATTTTGTTTATCAAACTATATAAATAATGAAAATAGCACTTAACTTAGTTGGAATATAATACTCAGTTGAAAATAAAACAACAAAGGTGAAACATATGTACCAATAAAGATTGAGGTTATAATATTTTCATATAAACACAAAACTGACAAATATCGTTGTCAGTTGTATTAAAAAAGCTGTGTGAAACGGGCGGCAATTCAACCAATCACCAAACTGAAGAAATGCTAACTTAAATTCAAATCGATCCTCTTAGTTTGAAAACAAGGTATAGGGATAGGGATCGAGAGCCATTGGTAAAAGCCATGTGTCGGAAACTATATTTTTATTCAATACTTCAGTTACAAGGTGTCCCAAGCTTCGTTTACAGGCAGTATCTTAATTTAAAAGATAATTCAAAACAATTGTGAATGGCATCAAAATTTCCTTCCTAAGGACGTATCAGAAACTTCATTTCACTTAACAGTCCTTAGGTAGCCACCCCACTTTCTATTTTCAAATGGCAACCCTAGTATATTTTTGTTTGAAAATACCTGTCACTCCATTTGACATACATAGAAACATACATTTCATAATATTTTGCTTCACCTAACTATTATACTTATTGCTTTCTAACAAACATTAATTCATTTCTCAAAACTTTGAAGACAATTATTATTAATAGATATCGCAGAATAATGATTATTCTAATGCTAAGTTTTGAAAAATATTTTCCAAAAACAGTGACCGTTCAACTAAGAAGCAACAACTACTTCCCGGGCTATAGGCCCCTACGGCTATTGAATTACACTCCAGAGTGAAACGGGGCTTATATATCTACAAGATATTTAACACCAACCATTCTGGTTTGCAATTAAAAGCGACAACATAACTTGCCTATAGCCCGGGAAGTAGTTGTTGCTTCCTATTTAACGGTGGCTGTTTTTGAAAAATATTTTCAAAACTTAGCGTTAGAATTTATTATTATTCTGTGATATCTATTGGTAATATTATTGAATACGACAATATTAGAGGAAACTGTAATAATACTTTACAATTATTATTAGGTACTTTGGAAAAAATGTATTAGAAACATAACGTTACGCCACTGACACCTCGGTGATGTGGCAGGTGGTATCAGGCATAGATAGATCATGGTAACAGTCTTACAACTAGGTCCCGCGTCAACTCTCTTTCCTTGTCTTTCCTAATCTAAGGGTGAAATATATTCAACAATTTTGTACTCACAGGTAACGTCGGCATTTCCATAGACTCCATTGGCGTTTCGAAGCTGATTGTGGGATGGTAGCTGCACGAAGGTTTATCGATAAGTTTTCTGTCGAAAGAGTGCTCGAAACTGATGAAATTTCTGTGACGACTCTGAGGACGTTCAGCAAAACAAGACAGTCGTCGAGAACGAACTTGATGAACATAAGGACGATCGATAGTGATAGATGGACGGTGATGTCGTGTATAATAAGGACGATCTATAGTTATTAAAGATGGTCGACGTTCTTTGTTTAATATGGGAATTATGGAACCTGAAAAAAATAGTTATTTTTCCAACAAGTGCGGAAACTGATATATACCGGCACGTGACTGCAGCGGTCAAGGGTGGGAAAGACACTTAACTCATGAGTTGGGAACATCATTTTTTCTACGACCGTATATACAAAAAAGTATACCAACCCATTTTTTAATACTTAATCACGTAACTAGTTATGGAAAGAGCGATATTGTTCAACAAGCGTAATATTTGCCAAAACGAGCGCCAGCGAGTTCTGAAAATTACGCGAGCTGAACAATGTTGCTTTCTTTATAACGTGTTTAATCTTCAATTACAATGGTGATATTAAAGTGGATTCAAATGGTGTTAAAAGTATTGTTACTATGAAGTAATCACCAAGAAAATTGACTTGCTTTAAATAACTGTCCTTAATAATGTTTTTTTCAATGTTTATAAATCTGAAAATACTATTGAATTGAAATTATGGGGTAATTGTCAGTGTAAATAATGAAATAACTGTCAGTTTTGACAGTACCTTCTTAATTAATGAATTATTCTTTGAAACTCATGTAGTATCTCTATGTTGAAACTTAAACAGTACTTAACTAACATTTTAAGTCGTAAAACCGTAAAACTGACTATCTAGTCAACCTTCAAGTCATTTTTACTAGTCGTTGTTACGTTCTAGATACGTCGCTAACACGTAACCACTACCAAAATGGGGAACACATTTGTGGTAACTACAACGTCGTGAAAACGATGCAGTGACGGACACAAAGACGTAATAATACCGTTACAACGACGTCGTGATAACGTAATAAAGTAGTAATTCTGACAACATATTTTCTATCCTTCTCGGCGATACGTGGAACAACATTTTATTTCTTTATCTTTTATAGTTTTGATATAAACTCCCAAACTATGGTGGCTTACACTACATAATCACAATAATATAAATAATAAATATATAATATAAATAATAAATAATACAAAGTAAAAGACGCTCAACTCAGAGGTCCCTTCGAAAACATAAACCGGGCATACTTTACTGATAATATGGCTACTTTAAGCTCTTAATTTATCATTCGCCTCCAAAATAATCAGTTTTTCTATGAAAATGTTAAGAGTAGATAATGCGGTCTAGAAATTAATTTCAAATCGATAAAATGTATAAAAGGCTTTTTTTACAGTTAGTTTAGTCATAAAAATGATATATCAACAATGTTCCGAGCTTAAAAGTAGGTCAAAGTATAATTTCGACAATAATTTTTCCTACAACCACTATGCAAAACACGCTTTTCTACACAAATTTTTATGCGCAAAGCAGGCCTTTCCTAATTCTTTTGATAGCCGTTGGAAAAGTAATGCGAAAAGTACACGCTATGGCACTTTTCCGCACCGAAATGTCAAACAAAGCTACCTATGACCTGTCAACTTATTTTGACAATTCAACCTAATAGTGTATTTCTTATTTGTGTACAATTTTTAAATTAAAACCAAAAGTACCTAAGTAAACTATTTATTTCATTATCAATTTTAATTAATTAATTAAACAATTTAAGGAATTATGAACCAAGATCAAAATAACTTATTTTTTGAGTTGTCCAATTCGGACATTGAAAATACTCTTCCATATATTATTGAAAAGGCTAGAACTGCAACCGAAAATTTTTTACCTGAGGTTTCAATACAAATTTGTTCAAATTTTACAATTAATTATACATTCAACTGATTTTTCTATTTAGTTTCATATTGTAAGTTGTTTCTATTAAAAGTTTAAATTAAATAACTATATAAATGACTGTATTTCTTTCATTAATAAATGTGGTTGTAGAAAAAATATTGTGTGCAACTTGTATGCAAATCACTTTTCCCACTCGCTAGATTTGCGGCACTCGCCTTGCGGCTCGAGCCACAAACTTTTGCGCTCGTGGGAAAAGTGACGCTTTGCGCACTTGTTGTACAAACTACTATTGAATTTCACAAAATTGAAAGTGATAATGATTATGGCGTCCAAAATAATAACGACCCTTAAGTTAAATTCACTTCATGGTTAATTTATTCGGTAATGGTGACTTTGTAGTTTTTTTGAATATGTCTCATTTAGGTAAAAAAACCAAAAAGTAATTTTTGAAGTAACGATTTCCAACAAAATACCAATAATCTGACCAAAAAGTCACAAACCTATCAGTAATAAACTGTTGAAACATTTACGTCATAAACACAAGCACTGGCAACTTAACAGTGAATCGGCTGTAAAGTAAAATTGGAAACGTAATTATAACCACAGCAATTTTACGTACAATAGTATGACAGTACAATAGTATGACAGCACTTCATGATATCCATCCATCCACTTCTCCTCTCTCCCTGAACTTCTTAACCCGGAGAGAGGCTACTACAATCAGAAGAATCCGAATCAGTCATACCAAACTTTCACACGGATATCTGATGTCTTCAGGAAATCGTCCCGTTTGCCATATCTGTAACGATATTGTGACCGTTAAGCACATACTGACGGACTGCAAACAATTTGCTGCTATATACAAACAACTTGATCTCAGGCCCAACCTCAAGGAAATGCTTCACTGCCCTACCGAAATCAAGAAAGTCATACAGTTCCTGAAAGCTACCAATCTATACTGTAAAATCTAATTTAAATATTTGTAAAAATTATGTAAATATTTGTATTTATTTTTTCTGTGCCAATGACCAGCGCTGTCGAGGCACGTTAAGCAAAAATAAAAAAAAAAATAAAAATTTTACGTATAAGTGAAAATAACTTATAGGTAATATTTACGTGAAACTAATGGTGATTATTACCGCCAAAATTTTACTTATGAGTAAAAATAAGGTATAAGTGATTCTAAGAGAAATGTTTTCGTAAAAATAACTTTAATTGTTACTGTTACGTTATAGGTAATACTCTAAGTAAATCATTCGTATTATTGACCTTATAAATTCACTCTATTGTATGTTCTTACGATAAAGGTATTATTTTCGTAAAAAACACGGAATTATTACCATGGATAGGTTATAGTTCCTAAGACTAGAGTATTTATGACTTGAATTGTTAGTTGGGTAAGGTAAAGTTTTTACATAACTACTTTTCATAACTGATATATGAAAGTTATGAAAAATGTGACGTTACCTAACGTCAAGGAGTGACTTAAAGTGTTACATTTGATAGCGGAATTAGATAAGAATTATTTCATTCCAACATACATATTATACAAAACCACAGTATAGCTGTGTACAAAACTTTAACTAAAAACTACTAATTATTATAAATATTAATATTAACATTTGTTACATTCTTCAAATCACTTGAAATTGCCGGTGCGTCCAGTGGAGTATTTAGTGTTAACTGGTGAGTATGTATGTATGTAGATTTTTTGGGGTGACATTCACTGAGTCCTAACAGATCTATTTTGTGCCTCCTTTAGTCCTTTTTCCCGGGGGGAGTCTTAGGATATCTGCAGGGTTTAACAAGGTAAATATTCCTTTTCTATGCAGTAATCTCCCAGGTGCTGTGCTCTAGAATTCTGAAGTGCTGTACAGCTGAAAAGTATGTGGATGGAGGTTTCTTCTTCCATGCCACAAAAACTACATTCTTCTTCCTCCACTACTTTGAGCTCCCTGATCTCAACAGGTCGTAGTCACCCAGAAGAATTTTTGATTGTATGAGCCCTACTAGATCTTTCCAATGGTCAGATCTCTTTTTCTCGGCATCCCCTATTTCTTCCAATATTACGTTGGGGCTGATTCCGCAAAAGAGTTCAGGCCCCCAGAAAGGTATTCCAGTTCCCCTCTTTGCTAGTTCATTTCCTTCTATTCCAGTGTGTCCTAGAATCCATAGTAAGGTGACTAAATTGTTTTCGCCTAGTTCATTGTTACCAGTGTTAACTGGTAAATAGATGACGTCGATGAGGATGGCATCGGTTGCAGGTCGCATAAAGATGACGATGACGGTGACGGCAACGGTTTTATGTCATTTGTAGATGAAATAATTTTATTTGATATATTTCGTGAATATTTATTTACCTGTTGTAACAATAGTTATAACTTACGAGGTAAAAAACTATCTAATAAGTGTAGTACTAGTACGGGAAAGTGACACTTTCAAAACTAAAATGCGTGCGAGAAAATGGGTCGAGCACACGGTCGTAGGAAAAAGATATCTCCATTCGAAAGGTTTTATCAATAACAGTATAACATTAGTAAATTGAATTTGTGGGGTATCATATGAATATAGAGAAGTTTCAGATGAAATTAACTTGAATTATACAGAATATGATTCGGTCTCTCGGGTCAGCTGGGTCACTAACTGAAAACTTAAAAATATCCTTTCGGGACCTGCTTTCTAGAAGCGATCCACTTTAGAACCTTAATTAATTATGTACAGCAAAGTAAGTTAGCTACAGCGAGTTTCATGGCAGCGGTTAGTTAATTCATCACAGACTAGTCTCAGAAAAAACTGAATATAGTTGTGGGTGTTTTAATTATTGTTGGAACATTTTTTTTGTTAAGTTATTTGGTTAAAATAATTTCCTTGGTATGATATCGGACTACGCTAAGAAAATTAGTCAAATTAAAATTATAATTTCCCTTGAAAGCTTTTTAATGGTAGGAGTTGAATATTTGAAAAATATTTCAAGTAGGTAATAGTCTAACGATTTTTCTATCATAGAAAACATTTCTAATAGTATCCTGTTTAATTCCCCCAAAATATTGTTGATGAGAAAGTGGAGAATCACAATTTCGCACTTGCTTCGCAGTATTTGCGCCTCATCAGTACAAGGTAGATATTATCCGTCCAGCAGCTCTGGAAGCATTCAGCTATATAAAACCATTCGTTCTGAAACAGGTAAGGGTGTTTCCAAAGTAACTGATATTCGCGCTTTGAGGTGTTAGCCTACAGGAGATTGTAACTGGGTGAATAGGCAAGAATAGTACCACTCTCAGGCAGTAAAGCAGATAAGATATTTTTAGAAACCATTTCATCTGTATCTGTGGAGTAGGGAGGGTGAGTGTAGGCTCACAGCGCTTCCACAATTGACCCATTGTACATCCTCCCGAGGAGTTGTCCTCCTAGGTCCTCGTCCATTCTGTCTTCTCCAGGAAGATGGACAAGTCACCAGGAGACATCTCCTTTGTAGTGTAGGCCAAGTCTAACCGAACACACACTCTCTTATTGACGATACCTCTGGACACTCGCATAAGACACACCTTACAGTTTAATATTCCTGTTCACACATCCTGCATAGAGGTGTGTCCACTAGCCCCATAGTATGGAAGTGTTTCCTTAGTTGACAGTGGCCAGTCAGAAATCCTACTGTTAAACGTAGGTTTTTCCTGGTCATCGCCAAATATTTCTTCGACGCCAGCTTCCCAGGGTCGCCCAGGGTGATCCTAGCAGTCATTCCATATAAAGTGCGCCCTAAACCATCCAGGATAGGTTTAGAGTGAAATGGCACTCGTGAACCACTACTCTATATAACTTTTCAACTCAATGAGGCAATGATACTTTTCTAGCTTAGGCTTGGATGATAGACGTAAAAAGGAAGTGGAATGTTGAGTGAAACTAGATGAATTCAAAGAAATTCCCAGCCACCATTACATCCCCAAAAGCGTCTTTTACTTTAAACAGCCACTTTGAGGTTTCATAGCGTAAGAAGTCTCACGAATAAGATAATCTTATACAGAAGGAATTTAAAGTAAGAATTTCTAAATTTCAAAACATTCTGTACAAAAAATCCTCACCATAAGGGTGATATCTATCTATATATCTACTTACTTATCTACAGTGCTGATAAAAAATAAAGTGCAATTGACATGTACCTTTTCTATTACCTTTAAGGGAGGCCGTAGGGCTATGTTCATTAACAAATAGATGATGAATGTCAATGGCGGATTTGACACGTCTAGGAGGTGGGTTCAACATCGATACAGCAGAGCTGCCGACGAACACTGAATTCTGACGAGGTCGTCTGATGATGGGCGAAGGAAGGACTGATAGAGGGTCTGTCAAGGCGTTTACGTTGTATTTCGAAAAAGACATTCGAGCCTGGAAAATGAAAAAATACATTGTAAGTAAATTGGTTGGAATAAGGGGGGGCGACTCCCAATTTAAATAATCCATGAAGTGAGAGTGACAGTTCCGTACTTCAAAACACTTTCGGGACGCTCTGGTATCTCTCCTGAAGGTACAATCAACATTACTTTTTGCGAATAATTAATGAATTGATATTAATATTGCAAATATCATTAAGTATATTGTATTGTTCGATAAATAAAATATCCATATAATTCTCTATTACTCAATTTCTTGCCACAGTGTAATTTGAAAAAGTTTTGAATCTTATGCGTCGTCTAAAAAATGTTGTGTACGCCGCGGCCGAAATACTACTTTGTTATATTAGTATACTGTTGCTCGCCTCGTTTCGCTCGTCTAGCAATTTTCAGATTCGTCCAACAAAGTAACACTTTCAGTCTTTGGCATACAAATAACTATTAGTAAACAATTGTTTCTGGTTCAATAGGACTGTTGGCTCTACTACTACTACTACTACTAAATGTGCAGGCGAGCCTTGTCCTG
>CAJUYI010007757.1:0-11746 GCA_910591695.1 Galerucella pusilla
AGGGATAAAAATTAATTTCTACTTATTTTTTCTTGACAAAGGAACGCTAGAATTGTTTATATCAATGAATTATTAATTTTTTTTTGAAATGTTCACATTTTCAAAAAAGCCAGCATAACTCGGAATCTTCTGTATTTAGGTATAGGGAACCACTATGAAGGAGTATCATATTTTTTAGGGGCAATCAGAAAATGCAATAAAATATAGGGTGTTCCATAAGAAAAAATATAACTTTGATACGCCACACTTTATTGGAACACCCTGTATATTACAAAATATTTTCAAATTATAGTTTAAAATGGTGTTAAATTTGTGGTATGAAAAGATTTTCAAAAAAATTCAGATTTTCTTCAAAATTTGTCCGATCCCGGACTTTTGCCGAAATCTGTAGATAAAAGAGAATAGACATGAAAAAAATGCCAAATTTATATATGTGGATGTCAAAATTATACTAGAAATGAACGTATCGCAAATTTTAACGAAATTCATGTATAGGTTTTAAATTAAATAATATTATTTATTAAATAGCCACAAGTAATATAATAGTAAACTTTTAGGGCCGTAAAATTACATCAAAATAATGTTTATATATAAAATTAATTCAATGAGTTGATATTAAACTGATAACCGTGTGGTGAATGTTTAATAGATTTTCAAACAACCCAAAGCTCTCATACAAAACCAGCCAAAAAATTATCAATTAATAATTCACATTATGCGGCTTTCAAAAATGACCGCGGATTAAATACATTCAAGATTTAAATTCGTTACAGGGAATATTCTAAAAATAGCTGAATATTTTGGAATACATTAGATTCGAAATATTCAGATAAAATTGGGAAAACGAAGCAATTGCAAATTTAATGCATCAAGATTATTAAGATCTAAAAATATGGCAGCTCTTATGTTGTGGTTATATTGGACATTTTATATTCGAAGTTTTTGTAAAACCCTCGTATAGTTAGATACTTGAAAAGTGACCAGAGATTAGAGGCACGTAAAGAACATTCGACGGTGTATATTAGTTGAAATGCGGTAGCCTCAATAAAGGATGTCGGTAAGGTTTAAATTGTTAAGGGATTTTCGACTACGGGGTTTTGTAATTAAGAAGGGTAGAAACTCATCAGAATGGACTTTGTAATAAAGAGAATTTTTCCTTTTTAGTAACTCAACGTGGTCAAAGAAGTACCGAAAATTTTTAATTTTGGGAAAAATAATTTTATTTGAAATAATTATACTTTTATTTTCTGGAATTTTATTATGTTGGTTCTTTTTTTCACAAAACTAATTTACTTTAATGCATATACCAATAAATGGTTCAAGTTTGGACGAACACATTTTAATTTTAGCATAAACTATGTTAATTGATTTTCTCAGCTCTTATTACACTTTTCAACGCATCTCGTTCCTTCAAAAAAGTTGACAAAAGTGCTTGGAGAACAGACGTATACCATATGTATCAAATCAGAAGACACAGAGGTTACCAAAATGTAAGATCACAAATATACCCGGAGAAAATAGCGATGGTTGACGGCTTTCCACTTTTTCATTCATTCTCGAAATAATATATCGGATTGAGTACCAATTTTTTTGCTTCAGGATGCAAAATACCAGAAAATTGCTTCTTATTATTCATATTGTCACTTTGAATTGTCAAAGTTACAAAACTGACATTTAAATAAAAACTTCGCTGGTGAAAGACTTTTTAAAATCGCTAAAAACTAAATACATATCCTTTTTTCTCCCATCAAAATTGCATAGGTCTGTCTTATTCATCTTACGGATTTTATTTGGAAGTTATGATTAAACGCAATAAAAGAAAACAAAAACGGGGTGAGTATGTCATTGTTGAATCGTATGCCCCGCATGATAAGACTTCATTTGACTATTATATTATGAATATTTCGCGTACGACACTGTTTATGGCAGTAGAGAGAACTGAGAGAATCTTTGAAAGCAGGTGAGTGGATGTGCCTTGGAATACGATTCATTTCAATTTGAAGCATTGTCTGGAATTAATTTTGTATCCCACTTAATTGTTGTTTATTTACATAAGTAAAACGTTAGTTTCATCGGGATTTGATCATATTTTCGAGTATTCACAGTCAATATTATATTAAATTAATTGTATCTTATATCCTATTACAAATATTAGTATTAGATGTACAAAAATTAATAAACGTTTATATTTACTACATACCACAGTTTTTTCGATATTATCGTCAACTAATAACACAAATTATGTTAAGATGATTGGTCTGAAGGATTTTGCGTTTGTTGTGTCCCTTTTCCCAGCTTTTAGAATAAAGATGACTATTATTATTCCTTCTCCATGCTTCTGGAATCTATCCCAGATCTACACAGCTTCGACTAATTATAGCCAAATGTAGTGGAATTTCGTTTTGTCCTTGCTGGAAAAATTCTGGTGGCTTAAAAGGCTTTTTAGTGACCTTCGATCCAGAGAATTCACTTCCTATTTGAGATACTTCTGGTAAATGTCTCACTTTTTCCTCCTTCATATTTGTGTTGGCACTACTTTTCGCCATGACTTTATAAAACCTTTTTTCTTTTATTCTTTTGGGAATCAAACCACAATAATGTTGTTTATTTTTTATTTCGACGTTTCGGTAGCGTTCCAGCTACCGTTGTCAAGATTATCTAGTGATAAAAGTAATAAAATAATTTTTGGTCCCTATCTGACACAACGAAAAAATATGACAACTAGACAATCAATAATATTTTGAAGTTTAAGACTACAAAACTTTGTTGTCAAATTTTATTAAGGTCCATTCATAGTAGATCACACCTCTGGTAAAATGTGAAATAAACTATTTTATTTTATGACATTCTAACGACATGATAGTCTACTAGAAATGGAATCCAGTGAAGTGCACGTTCCAGGAACGGTTTTTATTGGGATAGCGCTTTTTTCCGCTTATTTTGGAAATGTTGTTAATAAAACGCGTTTGTTGTTACTTTTTTGTGTATGATCATTTTTGTTCTCAAAACATGTATAACTCAGTTTGGTGATTTTGTGTATTGAAGTGTGTATCGATTAACAACTATTCCAATGATAAATCATAAGAAAACCTGGATAAAAACCTATGATGCTATCCTGATAACGCAGGTAATTGATCATTGGAAATTTCTCTTTCTAACATTGGTAACCAAATTTGACTATATTCGGCTGAAATACTAGCTACACATTTATCTGCATTTAGTTGTATTAAAGCACTTTCTTTGATTTTTCGTCTTTTATTATTGGGCTCTTTCAATATTATTTTTGTCGAATCCCATTGAATTTTATGCCCCTCTTCCCAAGAAGATTGTTCTTCATTTTTTGGTTTCGTTTTTGTTAAGATAGATCTCAAAGTATTGTTAGATTTAAAGCTGGTTCGAATATTAAATTGATTACCAATTTTCTTAATTCTTTCTGACAAACCCTTAACATACGGTATTGTCAAGTTTTTAAAAATTATGTTAGCTGAATTATTAATATTATTGTTATTATTATGGGGTATTAACAATGAGCCTTTCTCTATATTCTTGATTTCTTTATTTACAAATTCTGCCGGGTAATTATTGGCATTTAAAACATTTTTCAGTAGAGTTTTCTCCTTTGTGAAATGATTATCATTAGAACAAATGATTCTGGCCCTATTGTATAAAGATTTTACTACTACTACTACTACTACTACTACTAGTGTGTGTTGGCTTACGATAAAGGATAAACCTTCCATGTTTAGTGTTTATCACTCCACAGCATTTCCTAAAGCCATTTTTCTCAGCCTTTGCAATTTCCTTTTCGCACCTCAGTGTATCTCTGCCACCTCCCGCTGAGTTTTTCTCTATTAAAGACAGATTATTGTCCAACTATGGTACAACTCTACTGCATCGTTGATTCAAAGCTGATTGCTCTGTTCATCTCCTGAAGCTCATGTTTCATATATTCGCTTAAAACTCAACAGATGGCCCTCGTAGAAAAAAAAAATATAAAATTGTGACATTTTCAATAAAAAAAAATATCATTCTCGTTTCAATTCCATCTGTCTTTTGTTATCTCAACAAAAAATCACCCTAAAAGAAACTATTTATTCCCTCAGATTTGTTCTGAAATCCACCCCGATAGTTAGGGTCTTTATATTTTTTATGATATATCATAATACATCTCTTTTCACAATGCTTATGCAATACCTACTCTTTTTTTTATGAGAAACTCTAAATGTTCGCCCCCGAAACTCCCAAAACTCGATTACATGTCTAACAGAAATATCTGGAGATAGGAGAAAGCCTAAAAGCTATTTATTTTTATGTGAGTGTGTTATCATTGATAGGGAATAAGTGTTCGAACTGATGATTTTTACTGTTTTCGAGAAAGACTTTGACACCGATATTTCTGGATTTTATGAAACTGTTCATGCTGAAATAATATTCTTTTGTTTAATACGTTTTTCGGAGACATAAAAGTTATACTGTTTCGAGGGTAACTACCCTTGTAAACATCTGAATTGAAAGCAATTTTTTATTGTTTAAATGAAACACAAATGATATTAACCAAAGGTTTTATTGACGGCGAGAGAAAACCTCTCCAAAATTCGAAGACTAGCTTGTATATGCATTACAGGAGCAATGAGAACATGCCTACGGCATCCATGGAAGTGATTCTCAACCTCAACCCTCTACATATGGTGGTGGAAAGTGTTGTAGAAAGAACAAGATACACACTAAGTGGAGAGAGTATTATTAAAAAACCACCTCCTCACTACTTACACATAGGTACTTTCCAACTGCACAGTCACCCCAAAATACATAAATACCATACAACTAAAGGCTTTAGAATATTTTTATCGTCATTTTCGTCATCTAATTAGTGAGTCTTCATTTATAAAATATTAGTTCCGATTGTGAAATACAAAAACAAGATTGTTTGCCTAACAGCATCAATTTTTCGAAATAACAGCCTTTCAGATAATATGCAACACACCTTACGTGAGCTGCTCGAACTGCTTCGAACATACTGAATATGTTGTGTAATTTGTGTTGCTGGTCTGTTCATTTTTTGCTTTATTCAGAAATATTTAAATTTTGGATTTCTCCCAAGTGTCTGATAATTTTGCTACTGATTGAATAAACTTGTATTAAGATCTCAATTTTGATAAACATATACATACGTCTAGTTCTTAGGGCATCACCATTGGCTAATTCATACAAAAAATTGAATATTTTTTTAATAGAAACGAACAAATGGAAACAGAATCTTATTTCCGTTTAGAGAATTTAGGTTTGAATTTAAATCAATTACAGTCAGAGCTTGCAGTAATTACGAAAAATTCACTATGTATCTAAATAAGGACAAAAATTCACGTTTTTTTTATTAGTATTTAAGTGCCTCGACAACTATGGCCATTGGCACTGTACAAAAGACAAAAAGACATATTATAAATACAAACACTATCTTAAAACATAAAATATGTAAAATATCAATCTAGTTTATATTTTGTGGTAGAGGTTAGTTGATTTGAGGAATTTCAATGTCTTTGGGATTTCAGTGCAGTTTAAAAGCTCTCTCAGGTTTAGTCTTAGGTCTAGGCGCTTGTATGTAATGGTATATTCCTGGCAGTCTGTGAAAATATGTTCAACGGTTAAAGCACTGTTGCAGTGACGGCAGACGGGAAGATTTTCAGAAGACATCAAGTAACCATGTGTGTATTTGGTATGGTTGATCCGCAATCGTCTAATGACAGCAGCTTCTCTCCTGGTTAGAAAATCGAGGAAGAGACAGCCGATTAATGGTTGTATATCGTAAAGGGCTGTTTTGCTGTTGTGCCAAAAATTGACGGACTTTTTGAATGATAGTTTTATGTCATCTGGGAGCTGGAACGTTGTTGTGTTGATAGAAGAAGAGGCTTCTTTAGCATGATGGTCAGCGGTTTCATTGCCAGTAATTCCAATGTGAGATGGGAGCTAGATAAGACAGACTGTTACATCACGAGCTGAGAGAGTTTGATAGATGTCATGGATGTTTTGAACTATTGGATGGTCAGTAAAGATAGTATTGAGTGAATTAATTGAGGAAAGTGAATCGGTACAAATGGCGACGCGCTTGACAGGAGAAGAGATTTGCTCGAAAGCTTGGAAGATGCTATACAACTCACCAGTGTGAACGCTACATGTTGAGGGCAACCGATAGGAACCTATTAGTTCGTGGTTGGTTGTGACGGAGCAGCCAACACCAAAAGAAGTTTTTGAGGCGTCTGTGTAGAGAACTACATCATATGGTGTTTTTTCTAATATTTCCAAAAATGCTTTCTTTATAAGCATGTTGGGCGATTCATGTTTATTGAACTTGGTAAGTGAGGTATTGAATAGAGGAAGTTGTTTAGTCCAAGGAGGGATATGAGGTTGGGGGAGCGGAGTGGTCATTGAAAGGTCGGTATTCTCAAGTATTGAGAAAGGAAGGTGTGCAATATATTTTATGCTACGTTTGGAAGGATGATGTTGAGACATTGATGTGAACAAAGGGTAAACAGGGTTAGAAGAGTTAGAAGATGTTGATGCAGCGTATGAAAGGAGGAGGGATTGACGTCTTAGGAACAGGGGTGGCTCATTTGTTCACAGTATGGACTAGCAGCTGGACTAGAACGGAAAGCACCGAGAGAGAGTCGAAGGGCTGTATTGTGAATAGAGTTCAGTGAGTCAATGGTGGATTTGGAGGCTGACATGTAAATAAAACTGCAGTAGTTTAGTTTAGAACGGATGAGGGATCCCCAGTGATAGTGGCAGAGAGCTTTGATGATATTGAGTATTTTAAGACAAATGCCCTTGAGTGTGTTGATATGAAGTTTCCAATTAATCCGAGAGTCGAAAGTTAATCACGTTTTAAAACATTGTAAATATGAAATAACAGCACCAGAAAAAATATTAGAAACTATCTCGAAGATTTGTCACCAGGGTTTTATGAGGAAAATAAAAAGACATCGAAAAACGTTCATGTGACCATTTATATGAAATATAGTAATCGGCAATTTCCCAACCCCCCGAGTTAAATCTAATTATTAAATTTATGCTGATTCTACGTCTTAGTCGGGTTTGTGCCTGTGTTCGAATTACAACAAGATTTACAATATTACCTTGATACGCCTTACCTAATTCTAATTTATCTGTTAAGGGAGATTCCCGTCTCCGTAACAAAATCATTTGAGATATTACTATTGTGTTACGCGTTAACGATTCCGTATCCCATTACAATCGTAAAATTAAATTATGATGTTTATAATGGCACTCCAACGATTCCCACTTGTATATTATTATAGATATTCAATTGAGGTTGTTTCTAGTTCACCTGATCACGTATTTAATCTTCTGTATCTCATACAGTTTTGAATAAAGTCATGTAGTGGATCTTTCTATTTGAAATACTGAGTGAATTTCTTCTTCTTTTCCTTCCTTCTCTTGTTGTTTTTGCTCTTCTTTCTGTTTTTAAGTTCGTCTGTATCTGTATATTAGGGAGGGTGAGTGTAGGCTCACAGCACTTAGGCCAAATGTGACCCATTGTACATCCTCCCGAGGAGTTGTCCTCCTAGGTTATCGTCCATCCTGTCCTTTCCAGGAAAGTGGACAGGTCACTAGGAGACATCTCCTTTATATCGGCAGGTGTAGGCCAAGACTCACCGAACACACACTCTCTTTTTGACGATAACTCCGGACACTCGCGTAAGTCATGCCTGACAGTTTCATCTTCCTGTTCACACATCCTGCATAGAGGTGTGTCCACTAGCCCCATAGTAGATAGATAGATAGATAGATAGATAGTTTTATTGTGCATAAATACATCTTTTCACAAGGGTTCGGTACATAAATTAGGTTAGTATATAATATATTTTGTGATTATCTATTCTCCGCATGCAAAAGCTCTTAACTTTAATATACCAATGACAATATTGGCTAGAGCAGAGAGCTCGGGGAGATTGTCATTATTGACGTTTAAATAGTGTAGTAGACCATCAATACCATCCACACCATAAAAAAATCTGTTTTGTCTAAGAGAACTATAAATTGGGCATTTGAATAGAATGTGCTCTAACGATTCTGGTGTATGCATATTACAAACGGAACATATTTCACTACAATCAATTGAATAGAAATTACCTATAAAAGAAAATTTCAGTATCTTTTTGTTGGTAGTTCTGATTTGTGCGATAATTCTTGTTATATACATAGAAGCAGGAATCCACAAATAATTCTTTCTGGTTTCATCAATCATCAACCGAGAGTATATTAAAGAATAACTGGAGGAAACCTTACTAGATATATCAATTTCAAGGAGTTTTCTTTAAAAATTTCCCTAAATAACGCCATCTAATGTATGTGAACATGTATTCAAATACTTTATCCATAAATGTTCACATTCGGCAAAAGTGAACCATTCTTTATTAAATTAAATTAAATTAAAGCATGTTTGAAAATGATTAATGATAAGTGAGACGAGTATGTCTCAAAACGTACAATGTAATGGAGTATTTTGTGACAAATTCAACAATTTCTTGAAAAAATTAACCTGAACTCGCTCAATAACATCAGTATAGCGTAATCCCCACACACCAATTCCCAAGGAGAGAGAAGATAAAATTATTGAATTATACAGTTTGATTCTGGAATCCCATGTATTCATTTTGGATCGACACATAATATCCATCACTGCTCCAATGGCACGACAAGCTTTTATTTTAGTATTCTTGGCCATAGTACAGAACAAGGATGTTGAGGAGAAATCGACACCTAGATACGTAAACTGATTAACTATTCCTAATTTGAGACCATTGTAATAAAACTTTTGATTTATTATGTTTGTGCCCTCCCCTTGCAAATATTAATACTTTTGTTTTATCAGTGTTAACTGTGAGTTTATTGTCAGAACAGTAAGTTTCGAGTACTCTCAGTTTACGTTCCATATCTATTGGCGAGTCACCAAGTATCGCTATATCATCTGCGTATTGAAGCATTAAGACATCATTCCTGCCATCGATATTAATCCCGCATAAGTTACTTGAACGAAAGTAATCCTCAATATCAGAGATGAAAATAGAGAAAAGCAATGGACTCAGCGACTCACCTTGAAGAACTCCCTCAGAAATAGCATATTTCATACTATACAGATTTTGATGCCTGATTAAAAATGTAGCATTGTCATATAAGTGTTTAAATATTCTGATATACTTAGTACTAACTCCGAACTTATGTAGTTTCAGCAAAAGAAGTACATGATCTATACTGTCAAAAGCTCTACGAAAATCTACAAAAACTGCATATACTTTCCTACGAGAAAGTCTAAGAGTAATTTGCAAAACGGAAGTCAAAATAAAAATATTATCCAAACACCCCCTATTCTTTCGAAATCCGAATTGTGATTCGGGAAGAATGAAATTATTTTCACACCAATTGGATAAGCGATTTAATAGAATTAACGTGAATACTTTGGCACAACAATTAATTAGTGATATACCACGATAGTTATTAGGTTCCTCTAAGGGCCCTTTTTTGTGGATCATTGTAAGAATTGTTTCGTGCCAACCAGCAGGTGTAGGCCAAGACTCACCGAACACACACTCTCTTTTTGACGATAACTCCGGACACTCGCATAAGACATGCCTGACAGTTTCATCTTCCTGTTCACACATCCTGCATAGAGGTGTGTTCACTAGCCCCATAGTATGAAAGTGTTGACAGAAATCCTACTGTTAAACGTAGGTTTTTCCTGGTCATCGCCAATATTTTTTCGGCGCCAGCTTCCCAGGGTCGCCCAGGGTAATCCTGGCAAGACGGCATCCTTTGATTTCATTCCATCTCTCTTCTGCTAGTAGGTCGAAATTTTTGATTAATCGAGGTAAGTTTTTGAAAGAAGTTGCCATAAATGGGACAAAAAATTTATCTCTTTACATTGTCTTGTTATTTTTCCGTTTAGAATTATAGTTGACTTTTAAATATAAAGTGGTTTGTAGCTCATGCATTTAAACGAAAACAGACAGAGGTTCTCTGTTTTTATTTATACCGTTAACACAGCAAGGAAAAATATTTTTTTTTCATAAAAAGAAAATGGAAAATAGCTCTCGCTTTATAAAATGAAAAGCTTATATACCATATTTTCTCTTTGACTGTATGTATTAGTATATGTAAATCAAATTTGTAGCGTATTTCTTCAAGGTAAAAGAAAGCAGTCATATTTCTTTTTCATTGTATACCGAACAATGGCTATTTCTTCGGGGAGTTTTGTAATAAATGGAACTGAAAAGTTTCAGGAATGAATGGATAGGAAGAAAAAAAGATAATTAATTTCAAATAAGGGGGTGGGGGCATCTCTGACCTCCTTTTGTCAAAGGTACTTTTATACAATATCTATTTTCATAGTTTTTATTTTGTATAATTAATTGAAAAATCTAAACTTTGACGTTGCTAATAATTGGATGAGTTATTGCTTTTTCCAGCCAACTAAGAAGTTGAATTTCTCTATTTTTTCTATTATTAACATAGGTCAATAATGGACAAATTCAAATATTTTGAGTAATCAATGATTATTGACATAACGAGTATGTTCAGTGCATTTGAGCTCGTTGCAAATGAAAACTGCTTTAGCTAAAATTGTACTCATATGCTTTTTCGGTAGATAAACTATCCAGAACACTTAATTAAAAAGGAAATTTTCCACAATTACCAGATTCGCGGAATACCATACGTAGAGAAAAATACTGAATGTGGCCACCTAAAAGCCCAGTATTAAATCCGGTTGATTATTCAATTTGTGGAATTTTCGAACAAAATTTGTATGACGGACAACAATTTGAAACCATCGAGCAGCTAAAAGAAAGAATGAATTGGAAGAAAGAATTGTTTGGAACAATGTTGAACAGGGTGCAATAAATGGTACTATCAATTTATGACGCAGACGACTTCAAGAAGTGGTAAACAATAATAGTGACCACAATCGTAATATTTTACACTAAATTTTAAGGTTACTAAACTGTTTTCATATGCTTAGGTATGCGGATGACAGAGAAATTATGAAAAAAATGTTTCAAGAAATTGTGGAAGAAGGTAAAAAAATAAATGAAACAAACAAAAATAATGACTGTGAACAAACACCTAATGAGCAATAATAATAGCATCGGTGACTTCAAATTTGAAGAAGTTGATAAAATAAGATATTTAGGAGTTACAATAACCAACAATAGGGATGGAGAAATGGAAATTAAGGAGAAAATAATGGCAGAAAACAAAGTCTTCCAGGCAAATAAAAATTTATTAAGAAGTAAATTTCTAGGCAAAAATACTAAAATGAAAATTTATAGAACAATAATTAGACCAACAATAACGTATGGAGCAGAAGTTATGATAATGACAAAGAAACAACAAGCAGACCTGAAAATTTTTGAACGAAAAATACTATAAGTCATATTGGGGACCTAAGAAAATAACTCATAATGAATATAGGAAAAGAACAAATGAAGAACTGAAAAAATACATCCAGAGGGACATCATAAGTGTAATAAAAGAGCAAAGGTTAAAATGGTTGGGACATGTGTGGAGAGCAGGCCCAAACAGCACAATTTATAAGATGAATAAAAACGGAATCCACAATCTTCGCGTAATTCCTTTTTTCCAAATGGGACACTCTGTATGTGATTATTTATTTTAGAAGAATACCAACGTTGTCCACTATCGATATGTATTACTATTCCCTATGCCTATCTCC
>CAJUYI010007758.1:0-11746 GCA_910591695.1 Galerucella pusilla
AAAAAAACTTAGATTTATTATCCGTTTATTATACCTATATTTTTATAAGACCAGATATCCATAACTACATACATATTGGAACTAGTGCGTAAAGTGAAACTCTTTACGCACTAGTGCGTAAAATAAAGTTTTACGCACTCGAAAATGTGTAAAGTACGGACTTTACACACGGTAGTAGAAAAAAATTTTTATGTTCACAATTCCCGTGTGAGTTACGAGATTCTCGGCGAACTTGATCTGTTCTAGTAATCCAAATCTATTTTCCTGATTTACGTGAAGTCTAACAGCTTGCTCTGTGTTTCCAGGAATTGTTATTATATAATTATTTGATAATGTATTGTTTTTTTTATTTTAGAGGAGTTGTTGAAAAATGAAGGTATTTCAATACGAGGGGTAATCAATAATTTCGAGTCGATATTAATGATAGCCTTCAATTTTTTCAATAAGTCCATACCTATTAAACCTTGGTAATTATTATTAAAATTGAATATATATAAAATTTATGAGTACCACATTCATTGAAAATTTCAAATATTGGTATTATTACTATTTCGTCATGAAACGTTATATCATGAGATGTTTGAATCTGTAAATGTTCACGTTTTTTAAATTGGGGTAAAAACTTTGAGCTATTTCAGAAGAATTTATTAGACTACGTGAACTACCTGTGTCTACTAAAAATTTTGCATTTAATTGGGGTATATGAATAGATGGTAGTTCGGTTTCAAATAAATTATTGATTTTTATCAAATTTGTTGGTTTGGTGGTGTCACCCTGTGAAAATTTATATCACCTTGTAACGATATCCCACCGAAACATCGTTCTAGAGACGACTATGGATCGATACGAAACTGTTTTTACCAAGCCAGTGTAGATATAAAAGGACGACCGAGAATCGTAGCAGTCAGTCTAGCGAGGTATTGACTCGAAGGGCTTCCTTCTCCGGTTGGCAAGGTACTGACTTGTCGACAATTCCTCTCCTCGTTCAGCAGGGTATTGACCTGTCTGAATAAACCTGTCCGCGCTGAAGGTGTTGACTTCAGCGAAAATCTTAAACCGTTCACGTACGAAAGGTACTGACTTTCGTACTCCCCTGAAGTTCCTGTCCCTAAGGTACTAACTTAGGGATATCCTATCTTCGTTGAAGGTATTGACTTCAACGTAAATCCAGAAAACCGACATAAAGCGGAAGGTATTGACTTCCGCCCTTTCCTGATTTTCCCATTTCCAAGGTATGGATTTGGAGATACTCTGCTGTCTTTACTGTACGGATAGATAGACATCACAATTTCGCAAACAGAAGACATCGCCTACGACGGAACCCCGAAGACAGAAGTATTCGTTTCAAACTAATTTTGTAAATAGTTACTGTATATAGTATGTTCAAGAATAAACTTTTATTTTTACTGGAATCCTGTCTCTGACTGTACGTACCTACCCGGCAATACGTAACTACCCGTTACAACCTGCCAACATATCGGACTGATAATCGTTGCAATCAGTTTCTTCATTAGGACAATATACATTATCGGTTGTATTTCCGTTATCATATCATTTCGATCACTTTGGGCTGTTTCTATGTTATAGAGTTCTTGGTGAATAAAATTTTTGGGCCCGGTACTTTGGAAATTATTTCTATTGGAGTTTTGTCTTTTTTTTGGTAGAAACAGACATTAGTTCAGAATTATTTTTTGGAGTTTGGCCCGTGGGTTTGAATACATTATTTCGGGGTACAAAAACTTGGCGATTAGTGAAATATTTAGGAGCAGGCATATTCTCTCTTGCCTGAATATAAATGGGTTGTGAAGGAAAATTGCTATTTTGAATATCTTGACCATAAGATTTAGTATTACCATAATTTTGGAAATTCTGATTTGGGTATTGATTAAATTTGGGAAATTGGTGGTTTTGATTATAGGACATATTTCTGTTATTGGAATTTTGTCTGGAATTTGTATTTTGAATAAAACCATATTGTTTTTGACTTGAGGTGAAATTTTCTTCTTCCACGACGTATGACATGGCTAACTCTAGTGAGTCGGGATTTCTTAATCTAACCAAATCTTGCGTACGACCTGTTAAGCCGCGAATGAAAGTTTCTAGTGATAATTCATCATAATTTTTAATTCTGAACGTTCGTTCCTCTACACTCAAATTCATTGATATTACACATTACACATTGATTTTGAAGCAATCGAGCTTCTGGCTTTTTGAATTATTTGCCCATATGTAAAGAATGATTCATTTCTAAAAGGTCATAACTATTATGTCTTGAACAAGACAATCTAGGTTTCTTTGATCCCCAAAACTAAGCCTAAGTGAATGTTTTAGATCGTTCCAAACCCTAATTTCTGGTCTAGAACCCATCAACATAAGAGCGTTGCCAGATAGTTCACCTATCACGGCTCTTAAAAGAAAGCTGTTTATTGGATCATTAAGATTTTGCAAATTTTTGTATTGATTCATAAGGCAATCACAATGTTCCAAAAATATTTCTAAAGTGCCACTATCACCATTAAAATCAGGTATTGTATCAATGTATAATTTCATTAATTGATAATTTACAGGAGTTTCGTTAATTGGCATTGTGTTATTTCGTAATGATAGATTATTTACTATATTAATTAATTCCTCAATTTTTGTAAAATGTTAAAACTTCAATAAATCGTATTCTGGTTTTCTTAACACTCACTCCAAAAAAATATTATATTCGCTAATATTTTGAAACAAACAAATGAGAGAGAGAAAAGAATAAGCAAAAAAATTATGTGAATTTCTATATGCTTTAGTTACTCACAGCAGATTCAAGAACAATTGTAATAAATTTAGATAATAAAGGAAGGATAATAGGATGGCTCACCCAATTTCCAAGTCTTCTTTAATGGTGCTGGGACTTATTCTCCGTCTGGACACTTACAAGAAAGTCTTCAAGTTCTTTTTTTTCCGAAAAAAACTGTAAGTTTAGTTTCACAAAGAATTGAAATTCACGACGTTTCACGTTATGCACACGAAAAACTGTCTCGAAACTCTCCTACTGACTGCGCCAATTACAGTACTGTATAAGTCGGGAGAGTTTTTAAAAAAGAATTTTATTATTACAATATTACAATTGAACTTAACAATGTTATGACAAAAATTAGAATGAGCTGAATTACAATGTTCTGCAATTTATATGCTCGGTAACAATTGCTGACAGTGCACCGAGGCTGATGTAATACAACTCTCTTATGGTATAACATAGGGTGGAGGTCCTACCATAACTAGCGACTGTGAGTTGGTTGCTGTCATTAAAGGTTTTATTATAAGGTAAGGTTTAGTCTCTTTTCTTCCTCATATGCCTTTTGCAAGTTTAGGGTAGCGGAAAAATATTACTTGTGGTCTTTAAACTTCGCTGGCGCCCATAAATATTAGTAACTTCCCTGGTAAATTTTTACTCACACCCTGCCATCGTTCTGAGTGAGCTGAAGGCACTAAAGGTTGACACCGGGACAACTGGACTTACACGTAATCCCCTTTAAACAGAATTTGTTGAATACAAGGGTAGGTTACAATACCCTAGCTCTTCAATCCTATTTCCTGTAATAGGATTTTCAGGCTAAGGTTATATTTCACATTCCAACAGATGTGACATTATTCTAAAAAAAATCATTATTCTATTATTTCCAAAATTAACTGTTTTCAAAATCAATTCCAATAGGTTTATTTGAGAATAGCTACTAAATACTACTAAATAAGAAAACATTGTGTGAAAGAACTTACTGTTCATATTCATCTGATGATGTTATCCCAGGTTCTTCACCACTTTTTTGTTGTGGTTAAGACACTTCCAAATTATCAGCATCCATATCTGTTGTTAGGTATAAAACTTCAAAATATAGAGAACCGACGATAATGATTCATATTATACTTTTTTAATTTCAAAATTAACCTATAAGTACAGAAACAATTAAAGAAGAAAAGAAAATACCTAGGAAAAATGAACATACCAGCTGGTAAATAAAAAAAATCATAATTTACTTATTGAGATTGAAAATAAATGAAAATACCTGCTGGCAGAAATTGTATTTGAAACCAAAACATCGAAACTTTGTGTATATTATCTCTAATCGAAACAGCTGATCCGGAGAGGCGTTTGTTTGAATCGTCAAGAAATGCATATTAAATTAAAGCCGATTTAATACCACTAGCGACATCTATCGTAAATATTTTGAACTAGATTTTTGTTTATGTTTTTAGGTTTGTATACCTGTGAGGAGGCCCCTCTTAACAAAGAGAAGAATGCAAGGATTCCACATTATTTTGAAAATTGGATTGACAGATATCTGGAATATGATTTTTACCTTCATTTTCGTATGACTAGGGAAACATTTACTCAATTTATTATTTGAAGAGACTGACTGCATAAATACGAAACATGGAAAACATTTTGGAGGTAAGAATAAAGTTGACACAAAAAAGGCACCTTTATTCACTCTTTGGTATCTTGCCAAAGGAGATACACTGATTTCTGCTGGCAGGATGTTTCATACTATTATATAAAACTATAAGCACTATTATTCGAAAAAATTCATTTGTTGGCCAAATACCAATGAGTGCAAAACCATTTGTGAAGAGTTTGGCGTAAAAGGATATCCAGGTGAGTGGAACAACATTATTTGTTGAAGTTTTTTTGCATATAGATGTTATTGGAGCAATTGATGGTACGCACATAAATTGTACAGGGGTGCGATTTTCGAGTTCACACGAATATTATGCGTGTACGGTTATTTCCATATGAATTTTTTCGTATACGTTGCTAAATGTGTATTTTTCAACACGTATTTTTCGTATGGTCTCGACACATGTGACATTTGAGAAGCAAAGAATATATTATATATTAGTGTTTGTTTTTAAAAAATGGGAGATTCAAGTTCCAGTGCTGCTCCTAATAAAAAATGTGGCAATATTTCGGCGGAGCAAAAAAAGGAGCTTATAGATTTTCTCGATAAGCACTCTGAATTGCGAAGTGGAAAATACACCCAAGAGTTCACATTCAAGAAGGCTCAGCTGCTATGGGTCGAACTTACTGAAAATTTGAATTGTTTCCCCGGCGCTAAAAAAGATTGGAGGCAATGGCGAAGGGTAAGAAATTGAAGCAGTGGCAAAGTTTAAATTTAGTGATGTTCCTGCATGAGAAGTAAATTTTAATTTTTTTGTTTAAAATTTTAAAATCACAAATATGTTAAGTCTCAGAAGATGGTCTCCTTATTTTTATCTTGTTTTAGACATGGCAAGATCTGAAAGCAGTGGTCAAAAAAAAAGTAATCGATCATTAAGAAGCATGAGAATGCCACTGGCGGAGAAACTGCTATAGATATAAAATTGTCAAGTGACGAAGAAAAAATTGTTGACATTCTAGGCCACATATTAATAGAAGGTGACCCAAACATTTCTGAGTCAAACTGTTCCTTTGAGTTTAATAACCAGAATTACAGTATTGTGGAAGATACTTAGAAAGAGGTAAACACTAAAGACATATCTCCAAATGTAGAGTACATGACTGTGGAATTTGTTGATGAGGAAGAGAAAGTTGAAGCAACATGTGAAAGTAGTGTTACACCCAAGTGTAAACCTCTTGTCGAACAAAGAGTAGTATCAAAATCTAGTATCAAGACAAAAAAAACCAGTGAGAGTAAGAAGACTTGAACATTCAATCCAGGCAAATGAACAATTAGTCAAACTCACTGGAGAAAAAATTAAATTGAAGGAGAAATATCTAAAGAGAGACGTTGACGCAAAAGAAAATATAGTATCCAGCTTACAACATCTATGTAATTTTTTCATTCATCAAAA
The DNA here is from genome assembly GCA_910591695.1 of Galerucella pusilla. Lineage (NCBI taxonomy): Eukaryota > Metazoa > Arthropoda > Insecta > Coleoptera > Chrysomelidae > Galerucella > Galerucella pusilla. The sequence goes on from CAJUYI010007758.1 coordinate 5,833, forward strand.
GCAGTAACTACTTTTATATTTTTAGTAATAGTTTTACATTTAATATATGGTTGTAATTCTTAACTCATGCTGATAGTCATCGGGTCCCCATCTACAAGAAAATAGTCCAACAATGTTTATTGGAGAGAATTCTCAGTGGAGGAGCATTGTTTATAACACTTTAAAAAATTTAAAGTGTTTTTGAGCAAGTTGGATTTTTAAAAAATTGCCGTTATTTTCCATATTTATTTAATCCTGACAAAATGTATTTTTCATTACATATTAACACGTTCGCTGCCGATAACGCGCTAGAGCGTGATGCGGCACTTTCGCTGGGTGCCGATTACGCGCAAGCGTGTTTTAGTCTAGTTTTTTTTCTAAGCGATATATTTAGATCGGCGTTAGACGCCAGCCAGTTGTGTCGGCATTACGGGAAGGGTATAGGTGAGTGATTTACGCGCTTGGTTTTGATTTTTGAATTTTGATTGAAACGTATTATAGAATTACACATGGCGGAAAAAAATATTGGTGTACCAGGACCTTCTCGGCTCAAAAAGGCAAAAATAGAGATGAAACATCCCCTAACAGATGCTGAACTCCTTGAAATCCTGGAGGACGATTTGTCAGACCATTTAGACGGAGATTTTGACGCAGGTAGTTTTAATGAGTTCGTGCCCAATGGATTTTCAGATGATGAAATTTCTGATGCGGTACACGATGAAAATACTAAAAGAGAGCAAGAAATTCCTCAAGAGGAAGAGAAGTTAACGTGGGAGGCTGATTCGGAGTCCGTAAATTTTTTTCCTTTCACAAAAGCTGACACTTTCGTGGCACCTACTACTGGAAAAGACCCAATTGATTATTTTCTGCATATATTGACAGACAGTTACGCAAACGAACAGGTACGCAATTGAATTATTTTTAGGGCCTAATGTCAAAGAAAAATCCCGCATTACCACATGGAGGGACGTAACTAGGGATGAACTATTAACATTTTTGGGTTTATTACTTCACATGGGGAATATTCGTCTGAACCGCATTCACACCTGGAGGGATAATATTGAACTTTATGGTTTACACTGGCATGTTGGACGATTGCGGAGGGAAAGGACATGGAGAAAAAGTTGTTTTGAAATTACTCAAGAGTTTTTTGGGAGTTAGACATAGCGTATATATGGACAATTACTATAATTCTTGCGAATTGGCTAAATCTTGTCCAAAAATACGTAGTCGGCTTCTGGTGTCAATATTGGGCCTCAGACCGGCAGCGAACGTGTTAATAAAACTATGAGGACTCAAAATATTTTGTTAATATTCATATATCTGTATATTTCATCAAAGCTACTCGAAATTCCAGAACTATTTACTACTTCATAAAATTATCGCATTATACACCCAGAGATACTTGAAAATACACATTTCGAGTTAATTGCTTTCTAATGGGTAGATTAGGAGCAAAATGATTTACACTTGCTCCTTTATATCACAGATTCAGTAATATTTTTAAAAAATTATTAGGAGTAAACAAACTTTACAATTATTTGATTATTTAGAGAAATATATGACAAAATAAATATGTATATGAAAACTAAAAATTTTTTTGTGTGATAAATCTAATTTTTTATCCTTAAGTGATTTCTTATAATCATTTGCTGCATCCGTCTGCATGCAATCAAATCATCATTTATTTGATTTTCTTGTACCTGGTTGTTTAGAGTTTCATTATAGATCCCATAATCACTATTTATATTGTGATCTTCGTCATCTTCTTGAAGCATGACTGCAGGAATGTTATCATCTCTATGTTCCCTGTGGTATATTATTCATTCTTTTTTTAATTTCTTGGGAAATTAAACCACAATATTTTTAAATTCTTTATTTCAACGTTTCGGTAGCGTTCCAGCTACCGTTGTCAAGAAAAAATAAGTGGAAATTAATTTTTATCCCTAACTGACACAACAGAAAAAACTTGACAACTAGACAATCAAAAATTATTTTGAAGTTTAAGACTGCAAAATTTTGTTATCAAATTTTTATTAAGGTCCATTCATAGTAGATCATATCTGTGGCAAAATGTGAAATGAAATATTTCATTTTATGACATTCCAACGATATGATAGTCTACTAGAAATGGAATCCCGTGAAGTGCACGTTCCAGGAACGGTTTTTATTGGGATAGCGCGTTTTTTTCGCTTATATTGGAAATGTTGTTAATCAAACGCGTTTGTTGATAGTTTTTTTGTGTATGAATATTTAAGTTTTTGAAATATGTATACTCAGTTTTGTGATTTTGTGTATTGGAATGTGTATCGATTAACAACTATTCAAATTATAAATCATAAGAAAACCTGGATAAAAAACTTATGATGCTATCCTGATAACGCAGTCAAGCAGCCATTAAGGCACTGAGCTCTTGTGTAATCAGTTCCAAAATGGTGTGGGAATGCCTAGACAAACTCAATGAACTAGGCGAGAACAACATAGTCACCTTACTATGGATTCCAGGACACACTGGAATAGAAGGAAATGAAATAGCAGATGAACTAGCAAAGAGAGGGACTGAAATACCTTTCTGGGGGCCCGAACCCTTTTGCGGAATCAGCTCCAATGTAATATTGGAAGAAATAAGTAATGCCGAGAAAAAGAGAAGATCTGACCATTGGAAAGATCTAGTAGGGCTTATACAATCAAAGACTCTTCTGGGTGACTACAACCTGTTGAGATCAAAAGAATGCATAAGTCAAAGTAAAACTGCGCTAAGAGTTTTGACAGGGATCCTAACGGGACATTGTCGCCTGAATGGGCACCTGAAAAAGCTCAAAATAGTGGAGGAAGAAGAATGCAGATTTTGTGGAATGGAAGAAGAAACCTCCATCCACATACTTTCCAACTGCACAGCACTCCAGAATCCTAGAGCACAGCACCTGGGAGATTACTGGATAGAAGAGGAACATTTGCCTAAGTTGAAGCCTGCAGACATCCTAAAATTCCTCCGGGAAATAGGACTAAAGGAACTACTAGTTTCTGAGACTCTCCTCAGAAACTGAGTAGAAGTAAGGGGGCACAATAGACCTTTTAGGTCTCAGTGAATGTCACCCCAAAAATCACACATACACACATACATCCTGATAACGCAGGTAATTGATTATTGGAAATTTCTCTTTCTAACATTGGTAACCAAATTTGACTACATTCGGCTGAAATACTAGCTACACATTTATCTGCATTTAGTTGTATTAAAGCACTTTCTTTGATTTTCCGTCTTTTATTATTGGGTTCTTTTAATATTATTTTTGATGAATCCCATTGAATTTGATGACCCTCTTCCCAAGCATTTTTGCAAATATCTGACTTAAAGAATTCCCTATCTTTGATATATTTTTTGTGTTCGTTTATTCGTACTTTCAATGGTTTAGATGTTTCACCTACAAAGATTATGCAGCAGTACACAGCTGTTTATTATTTTTGATGCAGTTGTGGGATTGTAATGTAATACTCTGTGTTTCAATAAACAAAGGAACCTTAACTTTAATACTCCATTACATCTCTCAATTAGGGATCTTGTTCGTTTTTGAGCAATATTGTATCGTTCCTTAGATGATCCCGGTTCAGCATTTTTCATTGGAGTTAACATCCAAGGCCGTGAAGCATAACCTGAATCGCCTAAAACAGTCATATAATTTGTATACAATCATACAAAAATGACTTCTCCTTAAAAAATGGCAAATGGGTTCAGAGTGCCAAGAATTTTTGAGCCACTCTGTATACTATAAAGTATTTTTAAAATGTGCATGTTTTGGTTATATATTCCTTTCAATATACAGGGTTATTCTAAATTTTGAAGTATTCATGTCATGTTCAGTCCCCACATTGTTGGAATATCTTGTAAGTATAAGGTAAATGATCGATACCCATTATTGTGAAGATTCCTTATATAGTGAAAAACATTACTATTATGATGAGTGCTATCAGGGTATCTAGCAAGTACATTTCTAATTCTCAAATTGGAGTCACATATCTGGAAAAAAATATCAAGGGTAGGTGCTGTGTTGCACTGATGAGGTGAGAGTAATGAAAAATTTACTTGCAAGCTGTACATTTATGGAGCGGTACCCCTTACGATTTACATAAATCTCTTCTATAGGATCGTTTTTTGGTGGATAAATTGCTACATGTGTGCAATCCACACAGCCAATAATCCCAGGAAAATGATACTTTCTGTAAAATCTAGAAAATAAAATATTTGTTGGGACTTCACAGTTCTGTATCGAAGCTCATTTGTATAAAAAGCTTAAGACATAGGGCTCCTTAATAGTTGTCAAGGAATGACATATCAACATCATTCTATCACATCACAATTTCATTATATTTTAAAGCCAAGTGTTTTATGAAACAGAGCAAGACTTGTTGAAAAATTGATTGCCTTGTAGTAAAGAGACATTTAAGCACCAAACTTCATCTAGTAAAAGAGTAGGTTTACTTCTTCTCTTGTTACACGTAACTCCTCAATATTCCTGGGCATATAAACAAAACTATTAAAAATCTTAGGAAAATTAAATCCATTCATTACTTCATGGAGAGCCTGTGAAACTGAGCTCTGAGCAACAGCATGGTTCATATGTTTAGCTATGCCCTATTGGTAAAAGCCACTAGCAAGAAATCTAAGAGTTAGCAAGACCTAGAGAATAAAGCAGAAAAAAGTTAGGGTATATATCAATTTTCTCTGGTAACCTGCCTAAACAGACTTTATTGTAGTTATACCTACTTTTCTATCTATGATCAAGGCTGAAATTCTTGTTGGCGCAAGGATATGAGGCTCCAGTATGTTCATTAGTTCTAAAGCGACAGGTTTTGTGAGGCTATAAAGTTTCACAAATTGCCTTTCTGAATATTCCTCAAAAGGATCAATAAACATGTTAAAGATCCTGGGAGGTCTATCTGCTAACTCTTCCGCTTTTTGTATAGCGTTTATGAAGTTCAAATGAATTAAATCATCAAAACCTGCCATATTCATATCATTTATTATCCAAATTAATGACATACCAAACACAAATATTTTCCTAGGTATTTTCCTTCCTTACACTTTCCGTACACGGAAACATTTATTCGAATGGAATAAACCCACTCGAAACAAGCCATACGAAAGTGTTCGTATACGATTAGTGTTTATGCATGCCGAAAATTGGTCTTTTAAATTTCATACGAAAATGGCCATTTTTCGTATACGATTTACTCTAGAATGGTTTCGAAAATCGCACCCCAGTACCAGAAAATCAGCAAGACAGTTATCAGAACAGGAAGTTGTCACATTCAATAGTCATTCAAGGAGTATGCACAATAAATGAAATTCTCACAAAATTTTGTATTGGATTTCCAGGATCTGTTCATGATGGAAGAGTAAAAATTGAAGATTTATATTCTATTAGCAGAAATTTTTAAAAACGATTTATAGGTCTTGAAAGAATCTCCTTTGAATAAATAAATATATTTAAAAGGAAAGGAGTTCTTATTTCCAAAAAATTATCATTTAGTGGGAGATTCCGCGTATTCTTGTTTGTAGTGGTTAATGACACCATATTGGTATAATAAATGCCTACTTATGATTATTTTTCCTTCACTAAACAGAAAGGAAGAAAACAGCCTTGAAAGGTCAGCGCAAAGTAAAGTCATCGTGTGAGGGACACAAAAATGACTCTAAGGGACCGCAACAAAAATTTGAGTGTTCGCAAATAACGAATGAAATGCGTAACCAAATATTCTAATATTTCTGGGAAATTAGCTCTTGGGAAGGGAAAAAAGTTTATGTAACCAGCCTTGTATTGCACTCTCAGCCCAAACACAGAAGAAGAATAAATAGGATAAAAGTAGAACAGGCTTTTGAGGATGCTGACACTCTCATCGTAACCACAGCAATTAAAGAAGCATCGCTCCATGA
>CAJUYI010007759.1:0-11745 GCA_910591695.1 Galerucella pusilla
AAAAAATATAAATTAGGCGTTTAAATTGAGGTGCTGTATATGATTTTTAAAATAAGCTGGATAAATAGGAAGTCTTTATACAAGTTAGTGAAGAAATGAGATTTTAGAGTTTATTTACGAAAAGGAGAGTGATTTACCGAAGGAATTACTATCTCATTAATATGGCTCAGTTGATGATGAAGACTGCGAAAGCACGTCAGAAAAAAGAAAATATAGCTTATCCTGTCACAAGCGCAGAAAATACTATTGAAAACTGACTAATAGTTAAGGGCTATCAGAAAACCGTCCATTCCTCAACTCATATGCTGACCTCTATTCTGCATTACAATAATTATCAGCCGCTATTTCAGCAGAAAATTACCTTGAAAAATAGGCTGTTTTAGTTGATTGCATCAATACAGCTAGTCAACTCTTCAAATAATTGTCGGCGCCTTAGTAATTTTTGTTTTTAAGCTCTCACCTGCGCCAAGTCCATAATATTTACCCTTTAAATAAAGAATACGAATGCCACTGGTAGCAATCGGATCAAAAATCTAAGACCATAATCTTCAAAATGATTACTGAATATCGGAAACGATTTATAATAATTCCTGCTTCTGAAAGGTCTATTAACCGACTGGATAAAATGTATAAGATAAAAAACAGACGAGATGCTTTTACATGAAAGCTGCAATAATTTATAAATGTTATTTCAAATTATATCCTCCATTAGATAGATTACACAAGAGTTATTTTAATCGTCTTACCAAAAATAACAGATTTTTGATTCAAGGATGGAATGAAACTTAATTTGTTCAAATCTACATTATATGTGAACCTATGTTCAACTTAAAGTTGTGACGCGCTTCGCTAACACAGTAGCTTTCTCTGTAATGAAAACTTTTAAACTGAATACTGAATTTTCCGGATATTGACAAAAGCATTAAAATCTATTTACATGGAAATAAAAAGCAAAAAGTGTCTATCACCTTTGGTCAAAAGTGATGGTTTGTCAACCACTGGTCAGGTGTTGACCTTGAGGTTAGGAAAAAATGTTTTCTATCATCATGTGTCAGCTACTTTTAACCAATGGTTACTAATCATCGATAGTTTTCGTGAATGTACTATCCAGTATAAAGATATTGTACAAAATTTTACTTTCCCGCCTAAAGATTGCATATAAAAGTTTGGTTATAGGTATGTCAAAGCGGTTAAAAGTTCTAGGTATGGTTAACAAGATCTGACAAGAGGTTTGCTGTTCTATGGCCGCTTGCTTTCTTTTCAACCATAGGTTAAAGTTTTTTGACCGAAGGATAAAGTAACAGGCACTTTGAGCTCTTGTTAAGACTGTGACCACTGGTTAACCTAATTTTGGTGACATTTGAGTTTACAATATTGACAGTTCTGAATAAATATATTCATCTCCATTTATTTTTAATTGATTATTTGTAAGTAAAAGACGTTAGCGCTTAATATAAATCCTATAAATTATCATCAATAAAAATAATGATTGGTCCCGGACTTGATGGCTCAGATGAGGATGAATTATTCTTTCCCATGCCTCAACCTCGAAGACCAAAATTAATCCGAGAAAGGGTAAATTACTGTATAAAATTCTCACTCATTTGTCTCTCCTGTGATTGTTTCGGCACCAAGTTCATGTAGGTATTTTGATCGATATTTCCAATATTACTGGTGCTTTGTATTCACCTCCTCCTATGCCCATAATGTTTTGCTTTTCTCTGGCAAATTCTCTTCGTGCCGTTTTTTAAAGCAAATTCCATTCACCTATTCTGTAGTTGTGTGGCTGACCTTCTGCCATAAATGCCGGGTCTGTTCAGCTCAGCGGCAATGTTTTCCCAACTTTGCTGCTTTGCTGCTTAGACATATAACCAAACTTTTAAATGTAATTTTTAGGTGGCAAAGTCAAATTTTGTACAATGTCTTTATAATGGATAGTACATTTACGAAAACTATCGATGTTAAGTAACCACTAGTTAAAAGTAGCTGACATGGTGATAGAACACATTTTTTCCTAATCTCAAGGGCAACACCTGACCAGTGGTTGACAACTATCACTTTAGACCAGATGTGGTAGAACTGGACCTAAATATGGGATTAACTAAAGTATTTAACAAGTTTACCTGGAAATTCATTCACAACAATCTTACCGGAGCCCTTCTAGGTAAAAAGGTTTCATAAGGGAGAATTGTTGATATCTATTTGGTCGTAAGAATATTTATTTTCATTCATCTCAAGAGCTTCTAGAAGATTTAATTTCAGGGATTTTTAGGTTATGCAAAATTTCGAAATTTGAATCGAAAGTGTGTTGGTTTTCTAATAAATGATTTGAGTAGTTGGAATCAATCTCATTTTTGATTGTCATAGTTTGTGCTCTGCAATTCTAGTTTTAAAATTTCCAATTAATGCTCTACCTATATAAATTTTGAAACAGTTGTTATTACCACATTTTAATTAATAAACTCCTGATTTGTTCAATTTTGGAGATTTAAATTCGTTGTTTTTAATGAATTTGGATAAATTGTAATCGGTTTTAAAGCAAGTATTCATGTCTAAAGTTTCTAGAAATGATTTGATGAGTGTTAAAAGTCTATGTATCATACTATTGAAAGCTGCTAATTTATGACTGAATGGGTGGACCGAACTATTATGAATTGTAATGTCTGAATGTGAAATAAAATTTTTTTTTATACCTCCACTCGTTTGAGAAAGCTACTGTGTTAGCGAAACGCGTCACAACTTTAAGTTCAGCATAGGTTCAAAATGATGTAGATTTAAGCAAATTAAATTGTTTTATTTCATCTTTTACTATGGATCTTTATCAAGTAAAAGCCTCGCCTATTCAATTTTTTTATTCAGTTGGTAAATATTTGGGAAACTTTGTTGAACATCTATATGGGAATAGAGAAGGTAGAAATTTAAAATTGTAAAAGGTCTGAGATAAGACATGCTTAGCTCTACTATCCTAAATAGGTTATCTGTTCAATTTACACAGAATATCTTTATTGATATTTTTCTTATTTACATAATTCACATATCAAAAACAGATTCCCACCATAACTCAGGTTTGTCGTACCCCAACGATTCAGGAAAATCACATCCCAGTTCGGCAACTGTACCACCAACTTCTTGAACAATGTACGGCCAGATAGTGCTCGTTTCGTTACCGCATTTTCGTTTACACATCTCCAAAAATCTAACAGCAAGAGCGTAATCGTTGAGACGTCTACATGCGTGTAAACCTGCTATAATTATTCTTGGTTCTGGAACGGAATCATAACCGGTTAAATCGTTCATAGCTTGACGTACATCCCAGCCGTCGGATTCATCTTTACTGAAAATGCACTCATATCTGGATATCATGTCTTCGACACTTTCATGTTGGACAGCTAAATAACTTATTAACCGGGAGCTCCTCAAGTATTTCTTAGGAATTTGTTTCATAACTCTTCTCGTGAGATTTGTTAAGAGCGACATTGTATAACTTGTATTTAATGTCAATACAGTTTGTCAATATATTTTGACATTTCCATATTGATTGACATCAATGATGACAAAAGAGAGTTTATGCCTTTGAAGGATCAAATACTCCATACTCAGGTGCGTTCATAAACGAATGTACAAAGTAACACTTTACTCTGTAATGGAATTGGTTGAAATTTGAAATGGAGCACATTGTGACACAATGTGACCCGTAACATAACTGTCAAATTTTAATCAATTAATCAGACATCTCGTCGAGTTATAAAATTTGTAAGTTTCGTTGCTGTTGTTTGTTTCCACAACATTCTTTATGTTATTTCATTTTCCTCTGTGCTTTTATATCGACTATGATGAACCAAAACCAAAGTAAATTTGTAACATTGCATTAGGTGCAAAATATCATTTATTTGCAGAGTTGCAAATAATGCATTTTTTTTAATAATTCACAATAATTCATTGCTCATTTTTTTCCATTAAATTTTTTTTAATGAACAATGTATTTTTAGTACATTTTAACTGTTAATTCTTAATGAGTAATAAGAAATTTTTCATTACAATTTTTTGTTTAAAAAGCAAAAATGATCTCAAAATTTGAGAATTTTTTCAAAAATTCAAAATTTTTTCAAAAATTAAAAATTTTATCAAAAATCGAATTTTTTTTTGAAAATTCAAAATTTTTTCAAAAATCGAAATTTTTTTTTTGAAAATTCAAAATTTTTTCAAAAATTGAAAATTTTTTCAAAATTTGAAAATTTCTCCGAAAATTAATAATTTCTCCGAAAATTAATAATTCTATCAAAAAGCGAAAATTTTTTCGAAAATTCAAAATTTTATCAAAAATTTGAAATTTATTCAAATATTGAAAATTTTTTGGAAAATCGAAAAATTTTATTAAAAAATTTATCTTAAAGAATAAAGACCAATACAATAGTTAGATTTCTATTAACCCTCCTGAAAATTAGTCCAGCAATAGATCGCTAATCTCTAGCCTAGATAAATAATTTCATAGATTTAGCTTAGCTTAAATGCTTTTTTTCTTTTTTACTACAGTATAAAGCAGAACACAGTTTTATACAGGGTGGGGCAATCTTCTGACATCGGAGGATTACATCGTTGTGGTGATAGATAGAACTTTATAGTTTTGTGTGAGCTAATACAGTTACTGAGAGCACATTTTGAAAATACTTTCGATTCTACAGGGTGTTCCAAAACCACGTAGCAGAACAAACTTACATTTTTTTTAATGGAACGTACTATATTTTGTTCAAGAATCGAAAAGATCTCACCGAGAGCGTTACAAAAATATAGCACTCTAATATATTATAAGGGTGTTTCACAAAGATATGGCCAATTATTAGCAAAAAAGACCTCCTCTTTAACACTCTGCAGAACAGTAAATTAAAATAAATCAACAGTTCTTTGTGTTCAAATGTCATACACACATCATTGGCCGTGCTCAGTATTAATTACTTTTTTCATCTGTGGCTTCTTTAATACAGGGTGAAACAAAACTCAAATCAAGCAATATCTCAAAATTTTTAAATGAATCACCCTATAAGTATTTTTACAATGTAGTAAACTTAGGGCATTAGTTAATGGAAAATCGTAGATATTTTAGGATAATGGTCAAAAACAAGTATTTTACATGCCCAAATTAAATGGTGTATTAAATTTTTACATGCAACATCTTGTAAATTTCAACATTTCTAAGGCATAAATTCTAATCGTAATTTTGGATGCATCTAAAATATCTTTGACGTCTACTCTTACCATTAGAGGAAGGAAAGAAGGAATTATGTTGGAAGAAATATTTTTGTTTACTGTAAGTAGGCTAATGTCATTATAGTAGGTACTAATAAATATAAAATCAGTTTGTAGTCTTTACGAAATAATTACTCAAGTCACCACAAACAGTATATCTTAGTTATGTAAAATGCAAGCTTGTAATTCATTTTCCAACTTTTTCTATTTTTGAAAAACTAACAATTATGAAAACCAACATTATAAGAACACTCACATTTACATAAATGAACATTGATATTCTATAAAAAGTATAGTAGTTTATGCTAAGTGTTCAAAATGGCGATCATTTACTTCCATACAATTCTTTTCAAAAACGAGGATCTTACTCTTTCCAACATAGCTGGAGTTATTGTGGAAAATGCGTTACGTTTGATACACAAGTTGCTTGATGTATCCCCATAAAGAGAAATCCATCGGTGTGAGATCTGGAGATCGAGGAGGCCACGAAATTGGTTCATCACGTCCTATCCACCTGTCGGTAAAATTTCTGATATACAGATGCTCCATCTTGTTGGAACCACAAGTTAACTATTGTGTTTGAATCAACTTCCTGAACACAAACGAAGAATACAGCAATATTTCTTTGACATTTATTAGTAGATACTATTTTGATAGTAGCCCACTTGATATAATCAAAAATATGGCTTGATTATGTTTCGCCCATTCTCAAACAAGCCTATAATAACAATTCTTGAAAGTGAAACATGAATAAATATGAAATTTTCGGTAATTCGAGGTAGGTACCTACGGTATTAGCGAACATTTTATTTCATTGATTAGATATTGTAGATGCATCCATAATTACGATTAAAATATATGCCTTAGAAATGTTAAAATTTACAAGAGGTTGCATGTAAAAATTTAATACCATTTAATTTGTGCATGTAAAATACTTATTTTTGACCATTATCCTAAAATATCTACGATTTTCCATTAACTAATGCCCTAAGTTCACTACATCGTTTGAAAGTTTATTAATTGTACTAACAAATTGTAAAAAGACTTATAGGGTGATTCATTTAAAAATTTTGAGATATTGAGTGATTTGCGTTTTGTTTCACCCTGTATTAAAGAAGCCACAGATGAAAAAAGTAATTAATACTGAGCACAGCCAATGATGTGTGTATGACATTTGAACACAAAGATCTGTTGATTTATTATAATTTACTGTTTTGCAGAGTGTTAAAGAGGAGGTCTTTTTTGCTAATAATTGGCCATATCTTTGTAAAACACCCTTATAATATATTAGAGTGCTATATTTTTGTAACGCTCTCGGTGAGATCTTTCCGATTCCTAAACAAAATATAGTACGTTCCATTTAAAAAAATGTAAGTTTGTGCTGCTACTTGGTTTTGGAACACCCTGTAGAATCGAAAGTATTTTCAAAATGTGCCCTCAGTAACTGTATTAGCTCACACAAAACTATGAAGTTCTATCTCTCACCACAACAATGTAATCCTCCGATGTCAGAAGATTGCCCCACCCTGTATATGAAAAGTACAATGAAAATTTTAATAGAAGCCAACTTTTTTGTATTTTTATTTTCCTAGGTCTACCTGTATTGGGTTTAACACTGGAATTTATCCAAGTAATTATTTAAAACAAAATTGATTAATATTTACTTTGTAAATTATAGAAAAGAAAGTGCTTGCCAAAGTGCTTTAAAAGCATCCGTTAATAATTTATTGGCTGGTGAAAATTATTACATACATTTTATATTTACGACCATGTTATGACCGACTAATGAGATTTATTAGTGATGCTAACAACACTGGTTATACGCAGAATACATCTGCCATATACGAGGTGAATCAACTGAAGATTGTTATGTTTTCAGAGGACAATATTATGAATACATTTTGTCATCACAAGATGGAGAGTTTGTAACAAAATATTCAAAACTAACGATATATATGGAGTTATTTGGATGGATTTGGTACACAATCTGCAATTATGAAATTTCCTCTTCCGATTGAACCCGATTGGTGCGCGTTACTGTCCACTTTGGGAAATACTGATCTAAACCATTCTCGAATCCACTTACACATCCAAAAAATTTCATTTAAATCGGTCCAGCCGTTTAGGAGATCAGTGACAAAAACACGCAACGAAGAAATATACAAATTCAGCAAATAATTGTTCCATATATCCATTCTGTGAGTGGAAGAGAAGAAGCTATAATGTAACAGAGAGACAATGCTGTTTTCTCTTGCACATATATAATTTCATTTATAGTGCTCCCTGTTGCTCCTATAAAAGATTCTACATAATACGAAAGATGAATATTTGCCGAATCTGTATATATGTTAACGTTAAAGTATATAATGCAGTTATTTCATAGAATACCTAGTTTTCCCACGAAATAACTGATCTTGTCCGTTAAAGTGTGTTATATTTTATTAATTTGACACTTAAACTAGTTATTCTAATGATTCTAACAATTGAAGTGTGAAATAAACAATTTATCTAAAATAAAATAATTAAGCTAATGATAGACAATTAAAATGAAAAAGGATCAATTTATCTAATTTATGCAGCGAATAAATGGTATTTATGGACACGTCCCATGAAATTATTTGTTACAACAAGGATTACTAGAATGACTCTTGGGATTTACAAAGAACATTATTACTAAAACAAAAACATTTTATGTTGACACACTGGGTTAACCAACACAACATGCTGAACAAGGTCTCTCCCTATTGCCTGAAATAGTTCATCAAGGGGTGGAAGGTAAATGTATTTGTCGTTCGAGATATATGGTGATTATTTTACACTTTAACGGGCTGCAGATCGTTAATCTATGAAATAACTAGTTGAACCATGAAATACAAGAGAGTTTTACACTTTAACGGACACGATCAGTTATTTCATGCAATAACTAGGTATTTTATAAAATAACCGATTTCATACTTTAACGGTAACATATATAAAGATATATAGTACCTATATTAACTGTACATGCTAGATGGGGTAATCTGAAGGATGTACTATGAAGAAACAGTACAGTGACTTTTAGTTTGAAGAATATTTTTGTCCTTATATATTAAAATTAGTAATTGGGAGTAGATATTAACAACAATAACTATAACTACTCGTATATTTGATGTGACAATTGTTCTCTTCATCTCATTGAAACAAAACTACACCATTTAGACGTTCGCTTTGAATTATTTTGCGAAGATCGAAGAAAAGGCAAGTTTTCGTACCTCTTGACTACTAATAACCATTACTCAGTGTCGCCTTTATCTCCACTCGAGTCTCTTCCATAGTTTTAATTACGTTGAAATTACTCAACTGTAGGGCATTGCAATTATAGACGAATTATCAACTGTGAATCATTTTCACAATTAGGTATTATTAAGTCAAAAGGCGCTTTTTGTTCCTTGTCGTTACTACATTTTTCATTTAATAAAGATGATATTTGATGAAGAAGGAATTTTCGAAGTGTAAATAACGCTCTACAGTTAGAAGTAGGAGCTTCTTTCCTTGTAAACGTGTTAAATTTATTTATATTGATAAGCTGCTCCGCAAAAGTTTAGTTTACAACAATTGGATTAATGTTGAAAAATATCAACTGATACAATCACCAAGGTCTTTGTAATTATATTGAATGTTTACTTGCATATATCACTAGTTTTTAAGTCTCCAAACTTATAATAAGTTTAAGGTTGAATTGTATTTTCTAGAATTTCACATCAGTTTTTGTTTCCACTTTCAGTGGCGCTGCACTGATGTAGAGCTCCCAAAAAATCTTCCAATTAACTGAAATATTTCCTTTTATCAAGTTGTCGTCTGAATGGGCACCCGAAAAAGCTCAAATAAGGAAGAAAAAAAACCTCCATCCACATACTTTCTAGCTGTACAGCAGAATACTAGGACACAGCACCTGGGAGATTACTGGATAGAAGAGGAGCATTTACCTAAGTTGAAACCTGCAGATATCCTAAAATTCCTCCGGGAAATAGGACTGAAGGAGCTACTGAGGGGACACAATAGATCTTTAGATCTCAGGGAATGTCACCTCAAAATACATACATACATTTATCAAATATGAAATGTACGGGATGGTCCTTAAGTAATGGTCCAAAGTGAAATGGAAGATTCTTCGCATAAAAATATTACAATCTGACGCAACTTCTTTCAATAAAATATCGATTATAAGAAAGATACAGGGTGGCAAAGTTGAAATGTCAAAAATGTTTTTCCTCAGTAAATCGAAAGATTTTCGATATATAAACGTGAAAATTTGAAGATGGTGGTTTTAGGGCCTGGAAAATCATAATATTATGTTATCCATTCCAATGGTTTTTCTAGAGGGAGCAACAAAAGCTATGTAATTGGTATATAACTAAGCAATTAACTTATTTATCGTTAACGGTATCCCTTTATTCATTGGAGAATATTAAAACTGCATCATTTTTGCGACCAAAAGGTATATCTATCATGAGTCTCAAAAGTTGAGGAAAAACCTCTTGTGACATTCCAACTTTTCCACCCTGTATCTTTTTTATCATCAACATTTTATTAAAGGAAGCTGTTGTTACATTTTCATGGCAAGAATCTCCTATTTTACTTTGGTCCATTACTTAGGCATTAGCATTATCATAATGAAAACAAAACTGCAAGATCAATCCACTTAAATAACAAACCACCACTGGAATAACGAACCTATTTCTCGCAATACACGCGCATTTTTTGTCGTCCATGGTATCTTTGAGTTATTTCCATAAGATAAAGTTGAAATCTTTATTCAGACAATATCCGAGTTTGCCGTAAAAAATAATCACTTAACATTCTCTCGCCCTCAGTTTATTCTCCAACAATGTGGATTTGTGAAAGATGTGCCAGGATATCGCTTTCAACCCCTGGCACATAATAGCCAGATTTGAATTCCAAGTAGGCGGGGAAAACACCTGGAAGTGCATTGAAACCCTCAAATGGAATATAAATGCAATAAATGGGGGAGATGTGCTGTCGATAGATAAAGAAAAGAATTATGTTTCCTCCCTTCCTTTTTCCCGCATTCGTGAGAACCAAAATTTCTGAAGATATTGGAAGAAAGTTATTTAAATATTCCAATTAATTTTCAAATAATCTTTTAAATTAGAGTTACCTTTGATGTTGGTACCAAAAAACTTCCAAATGTGGTCGAAATATTATTGTGTTGCCAAGTACGTTATTATCCATATCTCCCCAAAAATATGATTTTGGTACTGCATACCTTTCTTACGCCTTCTAACAAATTTTCATACTTTCCACTACTCAATACCACCAATGATATACCAAATTGCAAATTATATACTACATCCTAGATCCATCAGTAATGCTTTGCAACTTCGAACGCGATTCAACTCCAGGCGCAAGTTGCACTCGGTCGAGACACACCAACGAAATCATGATGAAGTGCACTTATCACTTGAAGCGGTAATTCACCACTGCGAGACAAAGATTAATGTGCAGAAAAGTCGTCAAAGGCACTCGATCTCATAGAAATCAATTCCAAGTTAATATGGGATGGCACACGTACCCTGAACACTGTGGGAGACTCAATCCTCGTTGGATACATGAACCCTACACCCGAAATCCTCAATTAATTTTTGTGTTTAGAATATTTTTGGGTACTAGATTGGAGTTAGGCCAGATCGCTCTGCGATCTTATTCTATAACAATCCAGCCAACAAAAAGTGAACACATAAGGAGCGTTTCTTGCAATACAACACACGAATTTTTGAAGAATCATCTACTGAAATAATAGTTTACCTAACAAGTGCGGAAAGTGATACTTTTCCGCACGCCATTGCAGATGGCCGAACGACGCTTTAGCGAGTTCGGCCAGCAATCGCGTGCGGAAAAGTCACTTTACGCACGTGTTAGGTACACTATTTTTTCTACTAGCATGCGAAAAATAACCCAAAAGTTAACATAAAGATACATTTCTTATTAAATGCATATTGACAAATTAATTATTATCATTTGACATTAATTTGATGAGGCTTATGCCAGGGCCATTAAAAAATGATTGAAAAATAAGTTGTTTTTTTATTGAAAATTATAGCAAAATTATAATTAATTTCTTAATTTTTCTGTCATTTGGTAAACTACAATCATACAAATATATATTTTAAATATTCAAATGTCAGTATATTCCTCAAATGTCAATAAATTTACTTTCCGCACTAGTGCGAAAAAGTGACTCTTTCCGCACGCTTTTTAGTGCGGAAAAAATTCACTTTCCGCACGTTAGTAGAAAAAAAAGTTTTCCAATGGGATACAAGCATAAATTTTGCTATTGGTGAGAATTGACGCTTTATCAGGTCTCCTAACACCTTGTATGCCTATTTTTTCAAAAAAATATAAACTTTACTTTTAAAACGACTTTAAAAATTATAAAATTTGAAAGTCCTCCTAAACCACAGAGTACACCATCTAACAAGAGACGAAAGCTTTGTCGGTTCC
>CAJUYI010007760.1:0-11742 GCA_910591695.1 Galerucella pusilla
GTCTCAAAATTTCCGGTATTTCAACCCGATTTTTTTGCAGAAAATATCAATGTTGAGAAAAAAATCATGAGAACCATTTTTGTAGAAAATGACCTGAACTTCAATTTTTTTCTGAACCGAAAATCTCTAACTGCCATATTTTAGGAGATATTGGCTGAAAACCTATTTTCCTGGTCTTTTGGGGCCATTTTCTCTGCCCTCGCACGCGTTTTCATGCAGAACTTTGTATCCCGGCTAATACTTGTGTATTAATAACCATCATTACATGATCGTTGTATAATATACTATTATGATCAATATAATGTGAGTACACAAAACCAGTAATTGAAAGTTAAATTGCAATTATAGTATATTACGTAACAAGAGTTGTAAATGAAATGAAAAAGTTTATGCACGAAACTGCGCATGCATAAATTTCATGAGCGTATAATGGGATTACAACTCGTATAACGTACTATACTATTTTCTTCTCATAATTTCATTTTTTTACTACCAACAGACATATTCGTACGTAAAGTTGAGAAAATGTTCGGATACTATATTTTGTTAAATGTGTTGCCGACATTCAGGGGCATCACTGTTTCAAACTAAACTGTATTTCTCCAATGCTAAAAGCTTTTATGTTTTTTCGTTAATAAAAAGTATGTCAATGAACCAAATAAAGTAGTACGTGAATAAAAATTTGATTGTAATTTAATTAAACCAAGAAGTTTAAGCTTTTTTCTCAAAACGCACGTGTATGTTATGAGATCTCATTACAGGAATGTTGACAGTGCGATTTTTGACGTTCACAGACATCTCAAAATATATAATTTTTCCAACATATGGTCACTTATGGATCATGTTAAACTTTTAGTAGGAGAGCCCAAGCGGGGACTTCGGGATTTACTCAAGCGCGGCAGATTAACATACAGGGGGATACATTGTACCCGGTTAAGTACCTGCACCAAATGTGAGCCCCATATATTTTATGGCTACCCATTAAGGATAAAGGAGGAATTGGTAAGAAAAAATTGATAATCAGACATTCTCGAGTGCGTCAGAATAAGGTTTAGTTACATGCTAATATACGATCATCTTGAACCTTAGATTGGATCTTCATTAAATGAGGTATATCACGCGCAGTGCTATAAATTATTCACAGCACGAGACGTTCAGTATTTACAACAACAAAGTGTAGTGGAAAGTGACAATGCATCGGAAGTCTCTAGGAAGAGCTCCTGTTTCTGGATAATGCTCCGAGTCACATGTTCCTGTTTCTGGAGAGTTCTCCGAGTCGCATGTTTCTGTTTCTGGAGAGTTCTCTGAGTCATAAGTTCCTGTTCATGGAGAGTGCTACAAATCACATACTACTGAGTTGATTCCAAATTTGTTATGGGATTCTTCAAGCTCTGGCAGCGTTGTACGAAAACCATAATTACTACACCCTCCGAATTACATAATTGGTGATTTTTATCGAAAGCTGACTTCTTATTGGCAAGCGGGTGCGTGTGTTCTTCCCTTTCACTTCGTCAATTGGCGTTGGTCCCAGGAGTTCGTTCCAAAAACTTGGAAGGTGATAGAAAGGCTAAAAATAATGATGGTATTTCATATGAAATTTTCTCTTTACGCCCTTCGTTAACAAACCATAGGGCTCCAAAGTTGGAAATGAAAGTGGTTTTTTATTTACAATTATCAAATGGCTGATTGGATATTGGTAATATTTTAACCGTTAATAAACACCATAATTGCACACTTTTTGGCGTGATATACAAGTCTACAACATATTTGTGAACTTAGGTACCGAGTAAGTTGAATGGTGAATGCTCCATTTTTTTTTGTAATTAAACCTTTTTTGAGTTATAAATGCAATAATAGGCTTTTGTGAACATTTTTAGAGATATCAAGTCCTCTTGTGATATCTCGATAACATTAACGGTTTAAGGGATACGGGCAATTTTATGTCGCACTGCACACCAATTGGCGCATTCACATTTAATTTGAATGTACGATTACAGGAAGCATCCTGTATTAACAGCCAATTATTTATAATTTGGTGCAGTCTACATTTATAAATATGAACTTTTACTTTGTTTAACTATAAAGAACTTTATTGAAAGCGAACATTACTTTAATAAAAGTAAAAATATCAACAAAACCCTGAAAAATGAATAACTACATTACATTAGCAGATTAGAAAAAACGAGTAATAATAATAATAATAATAATAATATCTTTATTGCTTCAAATTGATACAAATCAATATAGCAAGAAATCCGGAACAGAGTCTATAAATAAATACACAGTTCATGCGGCAAAATCACAATGAAAATAAACGAATTTTGAATACGCCAATAAAATAATTCGAAATTTGCCTGAAATCCGCCAAGGAAGGAGTATTTAATAAGGCAATGAAATCATCAAAATTATGCAGATTTTTAATAATTTGCACTCTAATACAATCATACATCCTGCATTGAAGCACAATATGTTCAAGTGTTTCATTTTGACGCGAGTTGCACAGAGTACAAATTTCTTCTTGATTAATGGTATAAATACTTCCCTTATACGTTATTCTAACAAAAGTCTTCGAACATAAACGGATCTGACAAAATATTCGAACTAATTTAATCGGCAGTTTACTAGTTAGATAATCTGCAGGACCTGAAGTGACTGTTAAATGTTTATATATTACACAGTAATTACTATTAGCAAGGCGTTGTAAGTCGGAACTATACAATTTATGTTTAAAATTCTCAAGAATTGCATCGTAATGGCTTTTTAGTGAACCAAAAGAGAGGTTATTCCACATGTCGTTCAACCCGAGATCTATAAAAATCTATTTCATTTGTAGGGCCCAGTTATAGCAGGGGTTGTCAAAGTCCTCTAACTCTAAGAGCCTGAAAAAGACAATCTTTGGCAATCTAGTGTTTGCAAAAGAAAACATTTTTAATAACCAGTTGAGGCACAACTTAAATACCGTATAATCAAGCCTAACAACACCCACCTCAAGGCGTACTAAATAATCAGGAGTGTTTAGCGGTAATAGGAGCAATCTTTTGAAAAAACCAACTTGGGTTTTTTCAACAATGTTAAGATAACGCAGACCCCAGACAGGGACCGAGTTGGCAAGTGTATTAATTACTATGGAATGATACAGGGTTATGCGCGATTGCCAGGAAGTTGTTTTTGAACGTGAAAGCATATTCATGACAGCACCTATGGCTTGTTTGCATTTAGAAGAGGTATTCATTGCGTGTTCGCGAAATAATGAAGAACAAGTGAGAGTAACCCCTAAGTATGTATAGTGGTTAGTCATCTCGATTTCTAATTTGTTGAACAGAAATTTGTAATTTCTTGTTATTTTGTGGCCGCCTCTCGAGAAACACATAATTTTAGATTTAGAATTATTAACAGTAAGTTTGTTAAGGCAAGTATATTGTTCAAGGGTGCGTAGCTTCCTAGCCAGATCTATTTCAGAGTCAGCAAGGATAACCAAATCGTCCGCATACAACAGAAGTAACAAATCATTCCTGTTATCAATATTAATTCCGACCATACCAGATTTTCTGAAAAAGTCGTCAATATCAGCAATGAATAGTGAGAAAAGCAAGGGACTCAATGGTTCTCCCTGCAGAACGCCCTCATTTATTTCAAAGAATTTAGAGTATTCATTGTCAACTTTTACACAAAAAGAGGATTTGTCATACAGAGCTCTGACTAGGCGAATAAATTTAGAACTGACACCCAGCTTAAATAATTTTTGCCATAAGAGGGGATGATTAATAGAGTCAAATGCGCGCTTCAAGTCAATAAAAGCGGCAAAGACTCTCCTGCCTTTGCGATGTAGGTGAGTTTGAATGGTGCTATTCAAGACAAAGATGTTGTCCATACAACTTCTGTTCTTCCTGAAACCCGCCTGAATTTCTGGAAGAATATTATTACTTTCAACCCAAGAGTTTAATCTGTTCAACATGATCATATTAAAAAGTTTAATAATAGTGTTGATGCAGGAGATGCCCCTATAATTACTGGGGTTATCGATGGGGCCCTTCTTGTGTACCATTGAGAGCGATACTGTAGACCATTCAGTAGGGAAAGCTTCGTTTTCGAAAACCTTGTTAAACAAACTACACAAAAAAAGACACCAGTTTTGAGTGAAATATTTGAAAAACTCGAAGGGAATTCCATCTAATCCCGGGGCTTTGTTCCTTTTGCAACTGTTAAGCACAGCAAAAACTTCGGATTGGGAGATTTCCGTGTCTAGAAACGGATGCCTAGCGTCCATCTGTAAATATTGAAAATCACATTTCACTGTGGTAAGGGTATCAAAATAAGTTTCCCAGGTTTCAAGCGATACACTTGAGTAACCAAGTAATTAACGACATCAAAAAAGTCAAAACGGTTTAAGAAAATTACACCAATTTCTTAATAATTTGCTAATAATACAGGATGCTTCCTGTAATCGTACATTCAAAATAAATGTGAATGCGCCAACTGGTGCAGTGCGACATAATTATTGCCTTAAACCGTTAATGTTATCGAGATATCACAAGAGGACTTGATATCTCTAAAAATGTTCACAAAAGCCTATTATTGCATTTATAACTGAAAATAGCGCATCCACCATTTAACTTATTCGGTACCAGACTTGATTAGTATTCTAATACTCAGTATTCTGAATCCTATTCAGAATACACTTGGCTGGTATTCGAATACTATTCGAATATATTTTTGTATTTGGTATTTGGTATTCGACTGAATACTTTTTTTGTCGGTACTCGGTATTCTGGATTCTGAATACCATTTTTGAATCCCAGTATTCGAATGCAAAAATTCAACTTAACCTTTTGCAATATCTTGAAGATAAAAGATTAGCTTTGGAGATGCTGAATTATTACCCTTCAATTAAACAAATATTTTTTAGGTATAACTCCATATCAGCATCTTCTGCTTCAGTAGAACGATTGTTTTCTTTTGCGGGTATGATAAATACGCCATAGCGTCAAAATTTGGGTGACGAACTTTTTGAAATGTTGGTTTTGTTAAAGGCGAACGGGATAGGAGACACTTGATTTTTCTCTTTATATTTAATTCCCTGTGCGTCGTCATATGTTATTGAACCGGTGTGAAGTTGGCAACCGAAAGTTAGCAACCGAAATGACGGAAATACCCGAAGGAACAGTGGCGTACCGTGATAGGAGATAACAAAAACAATTGGGTATTATCTTGTAAATGGTCCCAAAAAATCGAAAATAAATCAATACAACACATACTGAGAGGACAACCCCTTGGTTCCTATTTTTTTATTTAAATGAAAAGAATTTCAATCATCATTCAAGTTTTTATTTATGTTTTTGTTACCTATATATAAGTTTAAAGTGCGCATATCTTTCTTTTTAGTTGGAATATTCGGAAAGTATTCCTATTTTAATGAATCCAGGTATTCAAATATAGCGTCCTTCGAATACTTTTTTTCTTTGTATTCGAATCTTGAGTATTCGAATACAATTTAGAATACAGTATTCAGGATTCGGATTCGAATACCAAATTTCAGTATTCGACCCAAGTCTGTTCGGTACCTACCTGAGTTCCCAAGTATGTTGTAGACTTGTATATCACGCCAAAAAGTGTGCAATTATGGTGTTCATTAACGGTTGAAATATCACCAATTTCCAATCAGCCATTTGATAATTGTAAATAAAAAACCATTTTTCATTCCCAACCTTAGAGCCCTATAGTTCGTTAACGAAGGGCGTAAAGAAAAAATTTCATATGAAATACCTTCATTATTTTTAGTCTTTCTATCACCTCCCAAGTTTTTGGTACGAACTCCTGGGACACCCTGTACTATACATATATCAGTATTTCAAAATGGTGACTTTTTTGCACATTCCAATAATGGCCGCGAGTTTATGTCACATCAAAATCGTCAGATTATTGAATGAGAGGAATGAGAGCTGCTTTTCAGGTTCACATAACATTCTTTTAGAAAATCTCACGTACGACTACCCCCACAATATCAATGTCTGACGCGCTCGAGTTTGTCCATACAGTTCATTTTACATGTTTGAAAATATATAGACGCCCCTTCCACCGATGATAAAAGGTATACACTATCTATCATTTTTGGCATTTTATTATCTAAGCTTCGCAACCCAATAGATCTTTATGATGCTCCATCCCCCTTTAGCATCGTGGGTTCCCCTACTATAAGTATACAGCTATGACCTTGAGTCTAAATTTATTAGTTTTTCATTTGTCCACGTGTGCTCATTTCTTTTTATTTTCATGTTTATTTACAAACACAACTTTATAGTGTCTGTGTATCAGTGGAGTAGAATTTAAAGTATTCACTGATTGGAAAATAATATCATAATTAAAATTCTATCAATGGATTGATGTTGCCACGTCACATCTTCACACTAAATCCAACTTGAAATAATAGTTATTCATGCAACAAGTAACCCTTTTTTGCCAAATGTGACTAATGTGAGTCAAAAAAAGGACTTTACACATGAATTGCATACAATATTTTTTCTACTACCGTAAGTTTTATAAGAATTTTGATAGAAATTAGCTATTTACTTCACACACCAGTGCGTGAAGTAATTTACTCTTTTCCCTAGTGTGTGAAGTAAAGGGAGTGAAATATAGCAAAATTTTTGGAGAATTGAGCAAAACAACAAAATAATATATTCCATTTTACCAATTTATGCTTTTATCTCCTACGGTGAATATCTATAGCTGAGTACACATGACTAGAAAGTCAAGAAAAAATATTTGTATTCTGTGTAATATTTAATTTTTTTAAAATCGCAGAGCGCTTTCGGCTATTAAGCCATCTTCAGTGCTATACCTGCAAGTAAGTAATAAAAGTTGGAAATATAATAGGTAAAGAATTACTTATTCGTCAGGTATTTGTTACAAGAAACTTTTCGACAACACATTGACGTCACAAAGTAAAATATCTTAGGATAACATTAAATTAAAAATAATCCCCTGATTAGGGTAAACTGTATTTAGATTTTGAACATTTTTAAATTTGTTAAAATTGTCTTCAACTAATACACGAACACGTGTTAGTCTAAAGGAAGTTAAAGTGACACTACTTCAATTTTAAATTAACAAATGACAATTTAATTTAATGACATTTAAATTTGCAAAAATTGTTGTGAATAAAGTAATTCAGCAATGTCCCAAAACAAATATGTAAATTTCCTGAATAAAATTATAAATAAATAAATTTGATATTAAGGTCTAATGAGAACCCAAACTTGAATGTAATGGTTGTGAAGCTTCATATATAGGTAGATCTTGTAGACCTTTAAAAGTTCGAATAGGTGAACATTTGAGTAAATATGAGAATTCAGACTTTGGTCATCATCTAAAATTCAATAAGCATAATTTTAGTCCTAATCGTAATTCAATAATTTTAAAAGAAGTTAATTCTAAAAATTTTAAGAGGTTAGATTTTTTTGAAGATTTACAAATTAATAAAGAATTACAAGACAATAGTTGTTTGAGTAAACAAGTACAATTGATTAGATCTTATGTTCCTTTGCATAGACGTTTAAAAGATTAATTAGTATCTATAAAATTTATCTCTATGATGATATTCATAATTATCCACATCATCAGACTGATACCATATAGTTCATATTTGTTTATTTTAAATATTTCTGGACTCTTGTTGAAGTTGTTTTTTGAATTAGATTTAGTAATGGGTTCTCATTAAACCCTTAATCTTTTTCCGGCTAGTATAGTTGATTTGAGTAATGGGTTCTCATTAGACTCTAAATCAGATCTTTCTCATTGGAAATGAAACACATTGGTTTTTGGGATATTATTTGATATATAATTTGACCAATAGTTACTTAATAAAAATTTGTCTTTAGATTTAAATATATTTTTGTTTTTAATAATTCCTGTACTTAATTTGTTTTTACATACTTCATTATTTGAATGGTTATTGTGTTTGGAGTTTCTTTTGACTATTGATTGGTTATCTAATTTGAATTAGATTTGGTAATGGGTTCTCATTAAACCCATAATCTTATTTGTTTTTTGGAATTAGATTTGAATATTGAGTTCTCATTAGAGTTTAATCAAATCCGTTTTCTCTGCTTAGATGTTTTTTCGCTATTGGAGACTACCAGACTACAATTTTTCTCAGATAATTACTTTCATTGATTTACTTTACACTATCATTTTATAATTTTTTTTTTAAATTAATTTATTTGCTTTTTGGAATTTCTCTTGATCTGTGTGTAAATTTTCTATTTTAAATTAGATTTAGTAATAGGTTCTCATTAGACCCTTAATCTTTTTCAGCCTCTTATAACTTGATGGGTTCTCATTAGACCTTTATCAAATTTATTTATTTATAATTTTATTTAGGAAATTTACATATTTTGTTTTGTTTTAATAGCCGAAAGCGCTCTGCGATTTTAAAAAAATTTAATTTTACACAGAATACAAATATGTTTTCTTGACTTCATCTCCTACGACAAGTCAAAGATTACAGAATAAGAGGGGGCCCAAGATTGGCCAGCTCGGTCACCCGATTTAACAAAAGTATATTTATTTTTTTCGGGTCTTGTAAGGAATAAGTTTATAAAATCCCCGGCTATTAGAGATAACATGAAAGAGATCATTAGTGCGGCATTTTGATCTGCTAACGTTGATATGCTGAGAAATGTTAGTCAATCATTTGAACTATTCTGCAGCATTGCATTGATGTTAACGGTGAACATTTTGAACCTTTAGTTTAATTTTACGGTTGGGATTATACTTTTGGTGACTAGTTTTGTTTAGAATAAATAATAAATAATTATTAATTAGGATTTTTTGTTACATACAACGTTTAATGCTTTCACATAATAGGTCAATAATAATAGTTTACAATAAATATTACCAGATAACTCACTTTTTATAAACTTTGGGTATAGGAAATGCTTGACAAAAATCAAAGTTATATAATCCAAGATTCTATTCTTGCTATTAAATACCGGATGTTCCATTTGAAATGAGAAAAAAAATGACAGGTTCGAGTTTCCGTTCACCCTGTATACAAGAAAGAATATAATTGAAATTTAATAGGATACGGAGATATTGCATCATATTACAAAACTCTGTTTGACAAATTACATTTTTTTTCTTCAACGTACAACCTGCTACAGAGTGTGTGGATTTACCTACGATTTTTACATAAACGTGTCCATATCTTTTGAAGAACTTTGTATAACGCGGCTAAACCTTATATCAAAAGCTTCAAAAAAATGTAACAATCCAAATTCGGTATAATATACAGGGGTTCCCATTTGGAAAATCATGTTTGGTTTGTAACGGAGTTATGCAGCACTCTGTATAGTTCGATATAATTTTAAAATATGGACCTTCAACACATCCACTAATTTTGTTAATAACATTTTTTGATGCCTCTTTAAATAACCCATATACCGAAGTTTGTCGCAAGGTTGGTACACCCTGTACAGTGCTATTCAAAAGTCCCCTCTACCCCTCGTATCTTTTGAACGGCTACACCTTAGAACATAAAGTAGTGAGGAAGGAGCGTGTGCTACATCTCCCATAATAAATAAAAGAGACAAAGTCGGCCATTTTGGATAACCATTTTATGACTCATTGTTTGTTTGGTCGCTGTTTAAAAGTTGGTTTTTATGTTATATGAAAATTATTTTTCATCGGTGAGCACATATTATTATAATAATTATAATCTACAGATGTGAATATTGGTCTCTATGTTAAAAATTTCAAAAAATACACATAGTTGTTCCTAACTTAAATTTTCACTCGACATGATATGACATGACATGGGCGTATCATTTTGATTTTTTAGTTTATAAACAAATATATCAAATTTATTTCCAGCATATCATTATTATTTGAAAAGCTTCTAGCTTTTATATCATTTTATAATACACTTGTTACTTACAATATTTTCTATTCTACTAAATTTTAAGTTATTGAAAATATTAATTCCATTTTATAGAAATAGTTTTATTCCAATTAAAATTGGGTACGTCGCTACTGATATATTCTATTCTGCGTCGGCCATTTTGGATAACCATCCCGGTTAACTGTCCTTGGCGTAACTATCCTTCCTTACTACTTTATGTTCTAAGGGCTACACTTACATTAATAAGATTTGAAGGGTGAAAATAAAGAGTTTTAAACTTCTCTTCGAATGGTAACAGGAGATGTAATAGTAATATATGACGTCACAGTGCCACTCTGGCCAATAATTTTAAATAGGACCTTATGGCAAGTGATATCTCGTTTGAAAGGCATTGACGTTGGCTACATAGCCATATCAATTTTGTTTGGGTTTAAACTAATTTTGACGGATAAATTAAATAAATACCAAAGTTATTGGAATTATTTTTTTTTAATTTAATTCATCGAATATTAACAATGGATTCTTATAGCAAGTGTTAACAATGGATTCTTATAGCAAGTGTTCGAAATGTGCTCCGTCTACTTCCTGACAGTAATACATCCTATTAGTAAACTCCTGTCGTACTCGTTCGAATGTGTCAGCTGAAATTGCATTGCATTCTTCAATAAGTCTTTCTTCCAAAGCTCCAATGCTATCTATGGTGCCCTAGTATAAACCTTGGATTTAAAGTCTAATGGTGTGAGATCTGGTGACCGAGGTGGCTACTCTATAGGACCTCGCCGGCCGATCCATCTACCTCGATATTATTCATCCAGGTAACGTCTTACTGCACCATAATAGTGTGCAGGAGCACCATCTTGTTGAAATGCTATATCCAGATGGCCGAATTCATCTAGATTATTTTCCAGAATTAACGGCTCAATTTAATTTTGTAATCTCCAGATACATGTCACCGCTTAAATTTGAATTTAGGAAAACAGGACCAACTATGTGGTTTCCCAAAATACCTGCCAAAACATTGACTTTTTCTGGAAATTGGGTATGTTGTTCACGAAAGGTGTGAGGGTTTGTGTCACTCCAATACCTTATATTTTGTGTATTCACATTTCCATTAAGGCAAAAAGTACTTTCGTCACTGAAACGAATTGTTTTTGTGTAATGTGGGTTTTGATTAATTTTATCTGTCATACATTCACAGAATTCGAGTCTTGTGTCGGGGTCGTCATCCGAAAGGTGGTGCACCATTTTTAACTTGTATGGATGAAATTTATTTTTAGCCAACACACTCTCTGTACTGTACTTTCACTTACTTCACAGACAGACGCAACTTTAGTTGAAGAGGAAGTAGGGTTTACTACCATTTCAGCAACTATATCAATTTTTTTATCATCACTAAATGTTGGTCGACCAGATCGTTTGGCATCTTGAACACTACCTGTTGCTTCAAACTTGTGAAGAAGCTCCCTCAGCTCAATAAGTTCTCGAGATAGGGTGATCTGGGTATCTCTCATTAAATAAACGTTCCGCTTCATGGAGATTCTTTCTAGATTCACCAATTATCAAGATAGCTGCTACTTTGTCGGCTTGAGTACGTACCATTTTGCCTATGTAAACTTTTAAACGTCTCGTTAAACAATGATAAAATTAAATATTTAAGCAATTCAGAAAAACTTTGCGAAGCAACAAATACTATTGAATTAAAAACGTCAATTTTTTGACAACTAACCAGAGGCGGAATGAAAAATCTTCAATATTTAAATGTGACAATAATAATTTTGGTATTTATTCAATTTATCCGTCAAAATCAGTTTAAGCCCAAACAAAATTAATATGACTATGTAGCC
>CAJUYI010007761.1:0-11310 GCA_910591695.1 Galerucella pusilla
GACACAGCATTTTTCTTATCCACAAAATATCACGCATTTCTCAAAAGTCGTTACAGATCTGTACAGAAAAAAAAGTAGAGCTTTTATCAATAATTCAATTTGTATAATTGTTTCTTTCGGAAGCTCTCTAACTGTACAGATCTGCAACGGCCGCCCGAAGCATGACCAAAATATTTATGCTGTAAAAATGTCTTTATTTGGTAAAATGTAAAACTTCTTTTTCTCTAGTTTGTTCCAACGCGTCAGTCGACGCTCAGCCTGTACTATGTCAGTAGCTTGAAGAACATGATGGCCAGAGAGATGTTTATAAAAAGAACTACAAGGACCAACTGTTGACGCGAGAACCAGTCCTGTAACATCAAAAATATTTCATAAAATACACTCATTCACAATAATTCAAAGTATTGAATAATCACTAGTAATAAATAAAGTGCAACTCGTATTTCAATGTTGCAGAGTAACATTTTTTTAGATAGAAATTCCTGTCAATTTTCTACCCCCGAATGAAGTCACAAGACGTCAAAATAGATGTTCATTAGGATATTATTTTTTGAATTAGTCAGAAATGTAACAAATGTACACCTGGGGAGCGAAAAAAGTTTAAAAAACTGTATTGAAAAGGAAAATAGCTCAAATTTCATTAAAAAAATAGAACGTTTCTTGAATTACACACAAAAAAATTATTTTTTTCCACCACTAGCTGTGAAGTTGATAGTGAAATTACCTACCATGATAAAATTATTTGAATAAAAATGCCATTAGTTCAAAATTCGCGCTCAACGAAAATAAACGGTTGACATAACGAGTACGTTCATAATATATCGAAAACTGACAGTGTACTTGTCAGTCAGACGACGGGGTAACTGTTTCTGGTGGTGCGTTTGTGAACTATTTTTAATTTTTGTGTTAAATGTGGCTGGTAGTGGAAAAAATTGTATATACACCATGGTGTTGAAGACATTTATAAACCTCGCGCACCTTATTCCTCTCGGGGAAAAGCCCCTCGCGAAATAATCTTGGTGCTCGGTCAATAATAATAGTCTTCACCACCTTGGTGTATAATTTACTTTTTGGGACACTCTAAATTTATAACGATCATGCTTTAATATAAAATACATATTTTGAAAACTTTCACACTATTCAATATCAAATGCAGGCTCATAATATAGATATATGGTTTATTTATTTACGATAAAAAGACTCAAGGCAATTTATACCTAACTGGTTGGCAAAACTTCAAGACGTCAGATGAATTCGAAAAATTCAACAGTTTTGACACAATTGAGGTTAGGTTTACCATATTGTTTTTATGGTGCTACTGAATTTATTTATTGGTTATTTTCGTAATTAAGGGGAATCTATCGGCAGCGATTTGACAAAATATCGAAGTATTTTTGGCAAAGAATTTTGAGGTAATGGATGTATTGAAAATTAAGAAAAAAATATTCCATGTAGATTAATGTTGAACTTAGAGTTCTCATCGAATAAAAACTTTGAAATGCTAACCAAATTTTGTTGAAAAAAATACGAATAATGAGGTAATTACACATATTAAGCAAAGTTTGAGCCCTTGTAAAGAATTAAATATGGATTAAATGGAAAAACTAATTGATAAGAAGTCTAATTTGAAGCTTTATGAATACTATATAAAAATCTCAGAATCCTCAAATTACTTATGACCGTACAATTCCTTATTGAAATTCGGTTGCTACCACTAAAATATCGGATAAAAATCCATCTCTCGCTTTTCTATCCTCCTATGACCGACATTGTCTCTCTGCTTCGGTAGTCGCGTGCCGTTCCATTGTTGATATAACGCTCGCCGGTCTCGGCGGTCTCCCAGTTCAGTACTGACCAAGCTTATAGAGTAGTACGTGAACCAAAATCCGCTTGGACCGCTTGGCTACCTACATGTTGCGGAGCTTTCCTATTTCTAACAAAATTACTTAAACGTGAGGACGTAGGGAAACAAAAAAATATACAAAGCATAATTGTGCAAGGTCGAATTTGGTAGATGCCCCTTAATTGGGCAAATATACATATACTCATTATTAAATAAATCTGAGACTATTATACAAGCCCTTTAGTTATAAACACATTTGATCTATGCCCTACAAAGTACCTACGGGTGAATGAAACAGAAGAGCTGTTGCATTGACTTTTCAAATTTCATTTGAATAAAGAAATAATCTACATACTGGCAACATTTTTGTTTAGCAACGTCATAGTCCTTTTATCGTGAATAAACCATACCAAACTACATTGTGTGGTCATTACTCATGCTCGTGGATATTTTGAAGCTGAAGCTGAAATGATTTAGCGTTGTTTAGTGTTGTTTTACAGAAAGTCTTTGATGTTTTTGATTACAAACGTATATCAAAAGCATTTAAATATTCGTAATTTAACAATATACAGTAGGAACATTTTTAGTGTAACCAAAAAACAAAGACATTCTGTATATTTAAAATACGAAAAGCTGCAATTTAATTATTTTAGCGAAATGTTAGACTGAACCTAGGTACATTACCAACAGAGACATTAAAGGGCGGTCACAACACCGAATATATAATTTTTCAGATTTAAATGTACAAATTGAGAATTTTATTTTCAAATATTTTATCTTAAAAGCAACGCAGCACCCGCGTTCACCTGGGTCATGGCAAAATCACCACAGGATATCAAGATTCTAAGAAAGTTAGGTACTGCAAGCGCCAAACGTTATGGCGTGCCCACCCCCATGCGCACAACCTCATTTTCAATGTTACCTCCCACTACAGCTCTTGCGAGACATATGAATGCTCTGTACAGAGGCATATCATTCGTTGTCCTCCAATTCTGTTGGCGTTTGTCATTGGCTGAATAATTTTTGTGGTATAGGTACGACTCTGACCGGCAAGGGGCTTATCTTAATTCAATAGTAATTTAGTTGGGAGAGTCTGTACCTGCGCGATCGCTCTCCATTACGTTTGACGCTTACGGTTGTATTCGTTTCTTTCTACCCGAGCTCGCCCGAAGTTTTCAGGAGGAACAAAATGTGGATATATATTATATTTCCAGGAGATAAGGCAAAGAAACCAACAGGAAGATGTGGAAATTATTGGGAGAGGTTTAGAAAAAATTGTTACAGGAGTTAAAATAATAATAGATTAAGTTAGGTTAGGCTCTATGTGAGTGGGGCCACTCCGACCTTCGTTAGGTCTATTGTGGCTCACCCCTATGGATTACAATTCACCCCACAAGTCTGTGCTTCTGACGAAGTTCATGGTTGTATTTGGTGATACTTTTTAAAGTCGTTCGGCTCTAAGGTATTATCTGTATCGGTAAGAATTTGAAGGGTGGGTGACCCCCACAGCACTTAGGCCACAATTGGCCCATTGTGCATCATTCTGAGGTTCAGACTTCCTTCTGGCTCGTTATCCAGCCTACTTGTTTGAAGTAGGCGATAACGTCGCCGGAAGTAAGCTCCCTCATGCTGGTTTGTGTTAGCCTGTACTCGCCAAATACGGAAAACCTAAATTGAGAGAGTGTCGGACATTCACAAAGAATGTGTTCGACAGTCTCATCTTCCTGTTCACATCCTCTACAGAGTGAAGTGTCAGACAGACCCAGTCTGTAGAGGTGTTTTCGTAGGTGGCAGTGACCGGTCAGAATACCCGTGGCTTCTGTTCTGTCTGTTCATAGTCACGTATTTTTTGGCTACTTTGCTGTCCGGATACTGCATCAGCTCCTTGGCAAGCCTGCAACCTTCTGCATCGTCCCATCTACCCTTAAACTTATCAAGGGAGTGCTCCTTTATTAGGTCAATCATAGCCGACGCCGACAGACCAATGAAAGTGCCAGATCCCAAGAGTTTTTGGGAGGCTGCTGCTTTCCTGGCTAGTGAGTCGGCAATGTGGTTACTTTTGATTTACTGTGCCCCTTGATCCAGCCTAGAGTGACTTCGTTGTTGCTACAGGCTTCGATCAGGGACCGGTGACACTCCAGTACTAGGCCTGATGTGATACGTGGTCTGTTCAGGGCTAGTAGTGCTTGTCTACTATCCGTAAGGATGTGAATTTTATTACCTGTGGTGCTTCTTTTGGTAATCTCTTTTGCGGCGATGTAGATAGCATACCTTTTGTCCACCAGACTGCTGAGCCATACGTGACCATTGGCTTGACTATTGTTTGGTAAATCCAGTAAATCTGTTTGGGGTTCGTACCCCAAGATTTTCCAGATACCCTTCTGAGATTCCAGAGGGATAATCAACTTGGCTTTGTAATAAGTTGTAGGTACTTTTTTGTATGAAACATTTTCAAAATAACGTTGAAATAAAAAACATTATTGTGGTTTGATTCCCAAAAAATAAGAGAAAAAATAATAAGTAATGCCACAAGGAACTTACAGAAGATACACAGAATTCTGGACACGATTCTATTATATTGAGTCATTTTATATTTTTGAACAAAGTTTTCAAATAGTTTTTTTTTTAAATCTCTCAATTTGTACACTAAAACACATCGAATGCCTTTAAACATAACCTACACAAAACAATCCAACCAAAAACGCTTTAAAAATGGTTACATAAAATGTCACAAGCTTTGTCCGTTTATATTGTTACTATAAAATCCTTTGAACTGTGTAGGAATTTTAAGGATGGACATAAAGATCGCGAAAAATGTATTCGAGACACACCATTTACTCAAGTACAACAAGGAAAATATGAGAAAAACTTCTTGAAAGAGAAGAATAATTGTTCGCAGTCAGCGCTGGGCGTGTGTTCAGTTCCAGCTACCAATCTGATATGAAAGCAGCGTTGCCAGTTTAGAATGTTTGGTACTTTCTAAGGAATAAATAACTTATTTATTATTTACTTTTGAAAAATAAGTGAGATAAACACAAATTTGAACAAATTACAATCTGCAATAAATAAAATCTATACACTGCTTTCTATTTAACAATTATTGGTATTTAACATTGTTGTCGACAAAAATTAGGAATAACTTTTACAAATAAGTACTTTTGGCAACAGCGGTTAAAATAGGAGGGGCACTGAACACACGCCCATCGCTGACTGCGCAAAATTATTCTTCTCACTCTTCCAAGTAGTTTTTCTAATATTTTCCTTGTTGTACTTGTGTAAATCGTATGTTGCTATGTCTCTATTTCTAGATACTGGTATACTTCGAGAAAACTCATAAAATTTGGACAGGCGTGGAATTTTCGGTTATTAAATATCCACCAGCTGAATGTTCCAATAATGCATATCTGTTTTTATTTTAAATAAATATATGAAATTCAGGGCAACGTGTCAATAATTACATCATCATTACCATTGAAATTAAAAACCATTAAAACATGCTTTTATGTCAAAAATAAATGGACAAAACTCGTAGTTCACCTGGTAGCACAAAAAAACATTGTCTAGAGCTAACATACCTATCGGATCTCTGTAATGCGATAGCAAAGGGAAACAGATGTTACATAAATGAATTATTTACTCAAGGATCAGTCTAAAGGGCTTGATGCTTAATGCTTTTTTTGATTACAAAAGGTGATTATTATGATATACAAAGCATTTCAATGAAAACTCAATGAGTGAGATTATCAAAATTTCTCCTTGTTTGGAAAAACTTTGTCAGTCACTTGTGAATGAAATTCCATTGAAACAATTTTTTGCGGCATAGCCCTTTTGAAAATACTGTCCCTTAGTACGACAATAGGTTTTCCGTAGACTCTAAGATAAAACCTAGGTAAAGTCGAACTAAAAAAGTTAGTGCGAGGCATTGTATTAGTATTAATTTGAAAGTGAAAGATTTTGAAAGTATCGTTGTGTTTAAGTGAAATAAAAATTCTAGTGCCAATTGTTCTTAGAAGGCGGAAGAAGTTGCTAAAATTTCGTTACCACTGTAGAATGTAAGATATTTTAAAATACTTACCGAAAATATTCTTTAACACATAAAAATATCCAACAATCGGATATTTTAGAGGCAGCGGCAAACGCGCATACTACTGTTACCCAGCGAAATGCGCAGATATACAGCGTGTCATGGATGTTCCCACCAAAAACTTGTGATATATAAGATAAAATAGAGATATATTTTCGGCATATATAAAGGTTGTCCGAGAAACTTTTATATCGAAATCCTACATTCTACAGCAGTTAAAAAAAGAAAACAACACCGACTAAAAGTTGATCTAGTTTACACGATAGACTTTAACTCATCAAATCAAATCATACAATCGACTATTTTCGGCAATTATATATAAGAGACCTACCTTGACTTGGGGACTGATAAGGTAGAGAAGTGGATTGGCACGAAGTCGTTCATAATCATCTTGTTGCCGTCGCATTTCTTCTCGACGAGCCGATCCCAAATAGGAAACCTCTTCTCTGGACATCGCTCCCGTCGCTCTAGGCAACTCTTGAAAATCGGGCAGTGATTTTTTCCTCTGCAACGAAGTTTGGGACACTAGGTTCTAAAAAAAAATTATTTAATGATGTAGTGGGTGATGTTAAGATAATGAAAACATTTTGTTAATAGTGAAAATACCGAATTATTTAAAAAAATGTGTTTTAAAAAAAGTTTCGTTGCAACTAAAATGGTTGATGATGACAAAAATGACTTCCTGATACTTTGAGGTATGTATGTATGTATTTTGGGGTGACACTCACTTAGACCTAAAAGATCTATTGTGCCCCCTTACTTCTACTTAGTTTCTGAGGAGAGTCTCAGAAAATAGTAGCACCTTCAGTCCTATTTCCCGGAGGAATTTTAGGATGTCTGCAGGTAAATGTTCCTCTTCTATCCAGTGATCTCCCAGGTGCTGTGCTCTAGGATTCAGAAGTGCTGTGCAGTTGGAAAGTATGTGGATGGAGGTTTCTTCTTCCATGCCACAAAATCTGCATTCTTCTTCCTCCACTATTTTGAGCTTTTTCAGGTGCCCATTCAGGCGACAATGTCCCGTTAGGATCCCTGTTTAAACTCTTAGCGCAGTTTTACTTTGACTTATGCATTCTTTTGATCTCAACAGGTTGTAGTCACCCAGAAGAGTCTTTGATTGTATAAGCCCTACTAGATCTTTCTAATGGTCATATCTTCTCTTTTTCTCGGCTTTACCTATTTCTGCCAATATTACTACTACTACTACTCCTAAATGTGCAGGCGAGCCTTGTCCTGGACAACTCAAGCCAAGGTTCCGACACTGAGGCCACTGGCGGGCCCATTGTGCCATTCCTGCTACCTAGACATCCATAAAACCGAGCCCTTCAATAAAGGCCACAAACTTTTTCAATAGATGTCTGTCTCCAGGGGCCATAACAGGGACTCCGAAGATTCGCCTGCGTAGTACATCCCAGTACATGGACTGACGTTTCGTCAGTCATGCCGCAACCCCTACATAGGGAACTTTCCTCTACTCCTAAGTTGTGGAGGTGTTTCCTCATACAGCAGTGCCCTGTTAGGAGTCCTGCTATCTTCCTTAGCCTACTCCTTGGTAGTTCAGTAGCTGCCCTGGCGTGTCCATCAGTCCATCCCTTCAGTAGAAGTTTGGATTGTCTAGGACCCTGCAGAGCATTCCAATGTGCGAGTTGTTGATTCCTTAGCCACTTCTTCGTCTCCTTGCGTATTTTTTGTTTTGTTAGGCCCAGGGTCGGGCCCGGGCCGCAGAAAGGAGTTGCCGCCCCTTCCGCAGCCAGTGCATCCGCCATCTCGTTGCCTTCAAAACCAGAGTGGGCTGGAATCCATTCTAGCCGCACCACGTTCCGCCTTGCAATATTAGCAAGTCGTTCTCGACATTCGTTAGCAAGTCCTGAGTTGCTGGTATACCCACTCAGGGCTTTAATTGCTGCCTGACTGTCGGAGTATATGGTTATGCGTCGATCCACATAACCTCTGTCTAGGTTTATCTGCGCACATTCCAAGATAGCATATATCTCGGCCTGATATGCAGATACACCATCACCCAATGGTACACAAACCTGTGTTCTTGGGTTCCTGGAGTAAATTCCAGCCCCTGCTCTATCACCGGAGCATGAGCCATATGTGTATCAGACGGTCCCATTAGGCTGTGTATTCCTCCCTTTTTCCCAGGACTCTCTATCCCGGATCATTGCCCTGTATGGGGTAGCCAATATATATATATATTTTTTTTTCCATTTTTTTTCCGTTCAGATGCCGGGAGCACTACAGCCTATTGGCTTATTGTACTCTGCTCCCATATTTAGTCCACCCATCCAGTTATCCCCGTACCTTCGAGTAGACGGTATAGGTCCATTGGATGTGTGCCATATACTTCAGGTGGCACATTGGCCTCTCCGAAGATTGCCCGTCTCCTCGAGTGCAGTGCCTCACAGTCAGACAAGATATGGGTCACGGTCTCGGCCAATATTACACTGGGCCTGATTCCTCAAAGGGATTCAGGCCCCCAGAAAAGTATTTCAGACACATTCCCACACCATTTTGGAACTGATTACACAAGAGCTCAGTGCTTTGATGGCTGCTTGACTATCCGACACTATGATAATCCTTTGTTTTCTGTATCCTTTGAGGTGACGAAAATATACTTTTATTGAAAATAGCTACTGTATAGATATAAAATGAATAAATATGATAAATTCCAACTTTGGATACCTAGAAGATTTTATATAAAGTACTAATATTATTTTGACTTAAATTTACAGTCTCCTGACGGATAGTGAATGGTCTAAGCGTCCTTAATAACGGTAAAAATATATGTCCGCAGATTTGTCGTGTCTACAGGCAGTTGTGGAACTGTTCCAAGATTCTTTTTTTTTCAGTACAGCATAATAGATAAATAGCGATACTGTCTTAAAATAGAACATTCCAAATTAAATAGCTAATGATAATACACATTTTTTTTTCTAGTAGAATTATTCATATATTATTTTTAACATAAAAATGTTTGTTGGGTGGAATTGTATTTATGTGTTAGTAAACGTAAATACATGATTTAGATTTACAAAGAACTAGTGAGAAATTATAATAATTATTTATATCGAGCAATCCACGTTATTACCATAAAGACATTCAATTTATAGTTAACTAATTTTTAATTTTAAATTAAGGATTATTTTTTACTCGAACCTATAAAGCAAGTTTTATATATTTTTTTATAAACTCTATGCCAGAT
The DNA here is from genome assembly GCA_910591695.1 of Galerucella pusilla. Lineage (NCBI taxonomy): Eukaryota > Metazoa > Arthropoda > Insecta > Coleoptera > Chrysomelidae > Galerucella > Galerucella pusilla. The sequence goes on from CAJUYI010007761.1 coordinate 9,133, forward strand.
CTAAGTTATGTTTTTTTCTTCAAATGTACACCCTATCCAGATCGCTAAAAGTCTATTCGAGCCATATACGATTTACACAAGTACAACAAGGAAAATATGAACAGAACTACTTGAAAGAGAGAGAAGAATAATTGTTCGCAGTCAGCGTTGGGCGTGTTTTCAGTTCCAGCTACCAATCTGACATGAAAGCAGCGTTGCCAGTTTAAAATGTTTGGTACTTTCTATGGAATAATTATCTTATTTTGCACTTAACTTTTAGTACGGGATAACGCCGTATATATTGGGAGAAATTCGAGATTGGTAATATTATTGACTTTTGAAAAATAAGTGAGATCGACACAAATAAGAATAAAATAATATTCACATCGATTCAAAAGTTTTGCATCACCTTCTTCGGATGCGAAGGAATTTTTTTGCGCTAACAATTTTTTGTTGGCTTGTTTATCAATGTTTACCATTTCAATATGTTCCATATTTTTTGCAATATACAGATGCTTACAGTTTTTTTTTGTAAGATAACATTTTTAGTGCGATCATTTCAACATTCAAGGCATTTGATTTTTGCGATTTTAAGTGCAAACCTGAGTCGTCAAGTCATAAGTGAGATTGACCGTGCAAGAATAGTGGCTTTAGTTGAAGAAGGTCATTCTGGCAAACAGAGTTGGCGTTTGGCAAAGTGATGTGTCTCGTGTATGGAACCGGTATCTCCAGACCAATTCTCTTCGTGATAGACCTAGAAGCGGTAGAAGGCGTGTTACTAATCAGCGGCAAAACCGCTATATCCACTTAACTATCCGAAGAGAATTGGTCTGGAGATACCACATCACTTTGCCAAACGCGAACTCTGTTTGCCACGAACCTTTGAGAATGACATTCTTCAACTAAAGCCACTATTCTTGCACGGTCAATCTCACTTATGACTTGACGATTCATGTTTGCACTTTAAATCGTAAAAATCAAATGCGTTGAATGTTAAAATGATCGCACTAAAAATGTTATCTTACAAAAAAAAACTGTAAACATCTGTATATTGCAAAAAATATGGAACATATTGAAATGGTGAACATTGATAAACAAGCCAACAAAAAATTGCTGGCGCAAAAAAATTCCTTCGCATCCGAAGAAGGTGATGCAAAACTTTTGAATCTATGTGTATTTAAAACTATCGTTTGTATTTCCTCGCAGGAGAAACATTATTCAAAGGTGATTTTTGCTTGAGATTATTTTTGTATAAGTGTGATTTGAATACACATGCCACATCAAATGAAAGTCCAGTAACTGAACACCTGAAAATATCAAAAAGCTCCTGAAAAGTCACTTTGGGCTCAATTTGTAGGTCAGGGCAGGTGTTTTTAAACGAGAAAAAACTTGACGCGATTGAGTTTACGGAAGGGGGGGGGAAATGGCCCCCTAAACCCTGGAAAGCGGGTTTCTCGCCAATATCTGGCTAAATATGCGAATTAGAGAGTTTTTTTCAGATAAAAAATGAAGACTGTCTTATTATCTACAGAAATGGTTCCCATCATTTTTTTCGAAAATTCGATAGTTATCGAGATAATGAGACCTAAAAGTCTCCTTATCAAAAAATTATAAACTTCACTTTTAAAACGACTTTAAAAATCATAAATTTTGAAGGTCCGCCAAAACGCGTTTATGCAGTGACGTCATTTGTTCACGTTCTTATTCGTGTATTTGAGGTTATGTACCTATATGTCTAGGAATCAACCATAAAAACATCATTTTCTTACGACCACACATCGAAATATGGTTGGTATATATTATATAAATAAAACATAGTTTACATCGTACTTACGATAATGCTTTAACTACTCTTATTTCCTCTGCATTAAAGCAGCTGTTTGACTTCATAAATTCAAGCAGCATAAATGAGTTTACTTTGGGCAAGTTTTCAGTTTGTACTTTTACAAAACTTTCGCTAGCCATATCTTTACCCACAAAATATAAAAGAATCGTCACTGAACACTGAACTAGTAAATAAAATAAATTCTTCCAAAAGTTTTAAAATATCCTCGGAAATATCGAATATTTATGTCCACTTTCCACTTTACGTTGACTTTTATAAATAAAAAAAAGCACACACAAACACGTAATGGTCTCAAACAAACTATATAAATGATATTTTTACGTCGATGAAGCAATTAATAGTTGATTAAATTA
>CAJUYI010007762.1:0-11740 GCA_910591695.1 Galerucella pusilla
GTATAGGAGACTGACGCTTTTCTTTCGTCTTTCATATTGCTAAATGAATTTTTTTTAATTCCTTCTGGAAAGTGTAATAATAAAAAGATGGTCGGAACACACACGATATACAAAGGTATATAGAGTGTTCACGTCCACAGTAGTAATAACAAACTGCAATAAAGATTGCGTGTCCCTTCGACTTGCCCCTAAATTTGGACAAAAAAGTATGTCCAGTCATTGAAAATTGTGCCAATAAACTTGAAAGATCTAGGAATCACTTTAGGTGTCTCTCTTCTTCCCGAAGCCAGACCCTACACTAATTCATCATTGCACAAAGACAAAATATATGTTCTCTCGTAAACGTCTACTCCGTCAATCAAGAATCCTGCACCTGGATCGGACAACTGCGAAAAAGTATCACCAAAGCCCTAAATACCTAGAGCACAGGTCTGCTTAGAGCCTGAACAGATTACAGATCTAATTTTTAACGTTAATATTGTGAAAACATTGATAATTTGTTTTAAAGAACTGCAAATACAATAAACTTGATTTAACAAATATTAATTATTTCTATTGTGTCTTTAATTCCGTTTGCAGTAGAAATATATTTGCATTTTGAAATGGAAACTCGTACCTAGACTTTCACAATGATGCATATACGTTCATTAATAACCTCCTTCATTTAATCGAAATCCACTTGTCAAACAACAGTAGCCAAGAGCCATTATGTGCACTTTACGCTGTACCCAAGGAGTAGAAACCAGGGGGAACTCAAGTTCATTACACATAACAAACATTTTGTGTGCTCAATAAATTTATTGTAATGTCTGATTTATTATTGCTTGTGATTTACAGATTTCAGTAAAATATTTGATAAGTTATAAGCAATAAAAAATAGTACATTAAAGTATAAGTGGATATTAAGGTCTTTAAAACACGTGAAGCCGGAGTGCTCGAAATAGAGCAAGTGTTTTAAAGACCAGTTATCCATGAATACTTTACGCTATTTTTTTCATTGGTGCACTTTGAAATTATAAATACTGGTCTATAACTATAACAACAATAAGAAATGGATATCATAGATGGAAATAAGAACTAAATGTCAAATGGTTGAATTTGAGATGTATACTTATATGATGTATACCTTGCGTTGTCATGGAAATGAGAAAAACATAAACTAATTTGTATTTTGATGAAAGTTCAACCTTATTGAGTTCTGTGATGTCAATAGTATTAATTTAAATACCATTTCTTAAGATTTGAAAAAACGAAATATTATAATATTTCAAACAATACCAACGGCACTTTCCATTTTAATTTATTATTAATTTGACATTGTTAAATATTGTTCGAATAAAAGTTTTGACGTTACAAACCACTCCTGTCAGATCAATAATAAAAAAATTGTCACTTGGACATGATTTAGACCATAGATTTAGACTTCGTTTCTCGAGTTGTTGATGTTGCCACGGTAACTTTAAAACACACGCGTTTTTTAAAGTTCGATTTAAACATGCTGAGGCGTGTTTTAAATAGGTAAAATGGTTCACCAATAAAAAATAGTATACCTATTATGATACAAGTGTATAAGCAAGCCTTATAAGCACGCACGACGAGTTTGAAAGCACGAGGCAAAGCCGAGTGCCTTTCAACGGAGTAGTGCTTAAAAGGCGCTTATATACGTGTATCATACGCTATTTTTTATTGTACCTGCACCGCAGTCTGAAAAATACTCAGATTATGATTTTATAAAAACGAAATTGAAATTCCTTTTTCATAATAATTATTCATGGCATTATCCTTTTTTTAAAGTTTCCTTGGCAACATCATTGACCCGAGAAACGCAAAGTCTAAATGTCATGACTTTAATAATTGATCTGACATGAGTACTTTGTTATGTCAAATAGAACAATGATTTGTATGTGTAATGTGTGTTGATGAATGTTAATACAATGATCGAAAACGAGGATAGGTCATATGTGATTAGATTGTTAGCCGAACAAGCTGAAGGGAGGTTAATCCCCGAGAAATCCAAGGAAGCGTATCTAAAGGAATGCGAAAAATTTAGTTTTCATAAACTACATGCTTTTATGAAAATCACAAACAAAGGACATGAGCCTAAAAAGTCTTGGGTGTTTACAAAAGAGGAACTACGCAAATTTTTCGTAACAGCACCTGACGATACCTTTTTATTTTTGAAGGTTTGTACTGAATTGACAGTTTTCACAAAATGTTGACAGTATAATATTTTTAATTGTTACCAAGGTGACTAGAGCACATGTGCTTTCATCGGCCTTTTAAGCACGCTTTTGCGTTTTTTTATCAGCGATTATGATGCAGGTATAATAAAAAAGTATGTTTTAATAATATCTCGACCTCTAAAGTTACGTTTTCCTTCACATTTGCCAGTTGTTAGCGACAGCCAGAGTAGCAGCACCTCCCGTGCCCATCACATTTAGTTATTATTGGGAGAAATCTATCTGTCGGTTGTACATGGAAGAGGAGGAAATAGCCTCCCCAATAATCTTCGAATAAGAAGCATTGTCTCATTGGAGATATAGACTTCCAGGACTAGAGCATCCAAGGTAGGATTTCTCCAAGAAGGGCCTAGTGAAAAGACTGTTGAGCCTCATAAGACCTTTAAAGTTACATTTTCCTCCACATTTGCCAGTAGTAAGCGACTGCGACCAAAGTAGAAGCCCCTCCCGTGCCCATCACATTTAGGAATTATTGGGAGGAGCCTATTTGTCAGTAGAGCATGGTAGAGGAGGAAACAGGCTCTCACATTATCTTCAAATGTGAAGCATTGTCTCATTGGAGATATAGACTCATAGGGCCAGAGCATCCAAGAAGGACCTAGTGAAAAGACTGTTGAGCCTCATAAGAGCTACTGTTCTCTTCACATACACGGCACAACCAAGAGCACCAAAAGCCTAAAGGCTGAGCTCTAAAACTCTCACTGATAGTACCAAACATATCAATCAATCAATTAGCCAAGCAATTATTTAAGAATCCTAAGAATTCTTAAATCCGATTTCGGTATTATCTAACTTTAGGTAATGGTTGGTGGAGTATATTGAGGGAATATCTTAAAAATATCATAAAAAATAATTCACATAAATCTTTGGGATAGCCATAACTATTATTTCGATTTTGTTTTTGTTTGTTTCATTGAAAAAATAAATCCTCCAGTTTGTCTGTACTCCTTGTTGGGAATGTACCTAAAAATGTGTACAGCTACCGACGAACCCTCTGATTGCAGAATGAGTCAGCAGTAGTCCGAGGGGACGTTACCTTTCCCTATCAAAGTTACCGGATACTGTAGCATCTGTGTATGTGCCTTCAGATCAAAGTAATCAAGATGCACTTGTTTAGTTTGTGTATACTTTTAGATACACACGCGTTCGAACCAACGGTGAAACGACCCCTTCTTTATTATTGGACGAATAAATGAATATACAAAATGATGCGTTTGTTTGGAAGCTGCGGCTTTTAATTAAGAAATTTCTCACATAAATTTTTATACTAGGTATTATAGGTCAAGCAATAGAGTATGAAAATAGTGAGTTTTGGAAAAAAACGGACTGTAGAAGACATTTCTGCAAGCGCCAAACGTGATGGAGAGCGGTCGCGCAGGTATTAACTCTCCCAGCTAAATTACTATTGAATTACGATAAGCTCCTTGCCGGTCAGTGTCGTACCTATACCACAAAAATTATTCAGACATTGCCAAATGCCACCAAAATTGGAGGACAACTAATGATACGCCTCTGTACAGACTACAGAGCATTTATATGTCTTGCAAGAGCAGTAGTACGAGGTAACATTCAAAATGAGTTTATGCGCATGAGGGCGGGCTCGCCATAACATTTGGCGCTTGCAATACGTAGTATGAACTTGATATAATTTCGTTACGTTTCGATATATCGTCGTTTTTCAAGCTACTTTTTTGTTATTTAAATTCGTATAAGCTGAGTGATGTAGTGATTTTAAAAGGAAAGTCTGCTCTTTTAAACATTATGAAAATATTATAAAATGTAATGATTAACAAGTGAATATACAGGGTGTACCAACCTTACGACAAACTTCGGTATATGGGTTATTTTAAGAGATATCAAAAAATGTTATCAACAAAAATAGTAGATGTGTTGAAGGTCCATATTTTGAAATTATATCGAACTATACAGAGTACTGCATGAATGTGACCCCTGTATATTATACCGAATTCGGATTGGTTACATTTTTTTGAAGCATTTGATATGAGGCTTCGCCACGTTATACAGAGTCCTTCAAAAGATATGGACACGTTTATGTGAAAATCGTAGGTAAATCAACGCTCTGTAGCTTGTTGTACGTTGAAGAAAAAAAATTCATTTTGCCAAACAGAGTTTTGTAATATGAAGCAATATCTCTGTATCCTATTAAATTTCAGTTATATTCTTTCTTGTATACAGGGTGAACGGAAACTCGAACCTGTCATTTTTTTTTCTTCTTTCAAATGGAACACCCTGTATTTTATAGCAAAAATAGAATCTTCGATTATGTAACTTTAATTTTTGTCGAGCATTCTCTATACCCAAAGTTTATATAAAAACACAGTTATTTTGTAATATTTATTATAAAATATAACTACTGACCTATTATGTGAAAGCATTTTAAGCGTTGTATGTAACAAAAAATCCTAATTAATAAAAAATATCAATGAACAATTTATTCTTAACAAAACGAGCCACCAAAAGTATAATTCCAACCGTAATAATAAACTAAAAGTTCAAAATGTTCACCGTTAACATCAATGCAATGCTGCAGAATAGTTCAAATGATTGCGCACTAATTATCTCTTTCATGTCATCTCTAATAGCCGGGGATTTTATAAACTTATTCCTCATAAGACCCGAAAAAAATAAATCGGGTGACCGAGCTGGCCAATCAGTTGGGCCCCCTCTTACAGCATTGCATTGATGTTAACGGTAAACACTTTGAACCTTCAGCTTAATATTACGGTTAGGATTATACTTTTGGTAGCTCGTTTTGTTTGGAATGAATTATTCATTGAAATTTATCATTAATTAAGATTTTTTGTTACATACAACATTTATTGCTTTCACATAATAGGTCAATAATAATAGTTTACAATAAATATTACCAGATAACTCTGTTTTTATAAACTTTGGGTATAGGGAAAGCTTGACAAAAATTAAAGTTACATAATCAAAGATTCTATTTTTGCTATAAAATACAGGGTGTTCCACTTGAAAGAAGAAAGAAAATGACAGGTTCGTTTAAAAATTCATATGTTTGGTTTGTAACGGAGTTATGCAGCACTCTGTATAGTTCGATATAATTTCAAAATATGGATCTTCAGCATATCTACTATTTTTGTTGATAACATTTTTTGATATATCTTAAAATAACCCATATACCGAAGTTTGTCGTAAAATTGGTACACCCTGTATGTAGAAGCCGATATATTTTACCGATGAGTTTTATTGGAAGAACATTTTTTATTCTAAATAAAGTTCGCAAAATGTAAATTACAGAACGGTTGCCCAATACATGTGGAATAAGACTATTGTCCAAGACGCCAACAACTGCAGGGGACAAAAATACCTCCAGAATATGTTCTTCATTTCCAGACGTTTCTAGTTTGGTTTTCCAGTGTAAACACTGACTACTTTCAGTTTTGTTCTAGATATTTAACTAATTATTGCATGGTATGATCAAAGTTAAATGACACAAAGAGTGCGATGTTAAAAGTGACACCTATAATAAACAAAAACAACTAAAGTAAATAATTATCGCTTGTATATCTTGGTATTAAAGTGAAAGTTAATACACGCTTTGACAACATTTAACGAGCTAATATTTACCACAATAGACTCTTTGATCGGCAGGATGAGTTTTAACAACTTCACCGTTGGGAATGGAAATAAACAGCAAATTGTGGGCAATAAGGAACTTCACATTCACGTTGACAGTAATGATAAAGTTTCCGTTTGTGAACGTTGAGATTTATTAAAATAACATAACATTTTTTTTGAGATAAAGCTTTAATATTTACACTGTTTTTTTTATCCCGCGAAATATCTAGTGATACAAACTGTTTTTTTGTAACAAAGCTAAAATTAGTGCAACACTGTACAGGGCGTTTCATTACTAATTGGAAATATTTCAACTATGAAGTCCGCAAGTTTATATAAATATAGTTTATTTGTGCCCAATATTTCGAATATATTTGTATGTCAAATATTACACTTTAATAAATTATGTTGAATAAACCCTTCAGGCTACTACCCTAAGCGTACGCCAGTGGCAAGAGACTGGTTGATTATTTCCAAATATTACGAATACAAATTTTTTATTCTCAAATACTCTCTACATAAATATTATAATCCTTCTTTATAATGATGAAGTTGTTATATTTTGACATTTGACATTTTTCAATTGAAAATATTTTTTTTTGTTTTTTGGGCGATTCATTTTCTTTTTGCAGGGCTAATAACCTAACACGTCCTCAACGTGACTGTGAATTTGAAAGCAAAAATAATATACAAATGCAAATGAAAACTGTCTTAGCTAAAATTGTACTGCTTTTTCGGTAGATAAACAATCCAGAACACTTCCGACATTACCGGATTCGCGAAATACCATTTTTCTATTAAATAACATTTTAACAAATAACACATTTATGAAAACAGTTTAGTAATTTTAAAACTTAGAGAAAAATATTATAAATGTGGCCACCTAACAGCCCAGAATTAAATCCGGTTGATTATCCAATTTGGGGAATTTTCGAAAAAAATTTGTATGACGGACAACAATTTGAAACAATCGAGCAGCTCAAAGAAAGAATGCAGTTTGTTGGGAACAATTTTGAACAGGGTGCAATAAATAGGGCTATCAATTTATGGCGCAGACGACTTCAAGAAGTGGCAAACAATAATGGTGGCCACATTCATAATATTTTACTCTAAGTTTTAAAGTTACTAAGCTGTTTTCATAAATGTGTTATTTGTTAAAATGTTATTCAATAAAAAAATCGCGCTAAAAACAAAAAAAAATGTTTTCAATTAAAAAATGTACTCCTTTATTTCGGCCCACAGTGTATATTTTAAGTTAACGTTAGCGATACTATGTTTATTGGGATTCTTACAAATAGTTTGTAATGCAATTTACGACATTTCATTCACAATAAAACATTCAGTAGACAAAAAAGATGAGACAAAACTCTGTATTTATACCTTCGCTCAATGGACAAAATATATGGTTACGAACTCACTGATTCCGAAGCTGGTCCTGTCGCAAACTACGAATGCGACCTTTCTAGAAAGGTTCTCGAACATGTAATGTATATGTATATGTATATGAATGTATACAGTGAATCGGTAAACAGTTTCAGTATACAGTGAGTGAACAGAAAGTGAATATAAATAGTGTTGAAGATAAATTAGGACAATTATTATACCGAGTTTAGATAAATTAATAAACATTAAGTAGTGTATATATAAATTAAGGGGCATCTACCAAATTCGAACTTGCACAATTATGCTTTGTATATTTTTTTGTTTCCCTACGTCCTCACGTTTAAGTTCACATAACGAAAATTTTATTAGAAATATGAAAGCTCCGCAACATGTAGGTAGCCAAGCGGTCCAAGCGGATTTTGGCTCACGTGCTACTCTATAAGCTTCGTCAGTACTGAACTGGGAGACCGCCGAGACCGGTGAGCGTTGTATCAACAATGGAACGGCACGCGACTACCGAAGCAGAAAGACAATGTCAGTCATAGAAGGATAGAAAAGCGAGAGATGGATTTTTATCCGATATTTTAGTGGTAGCAACCGAATTTCAATAAGGAATTGTACGGTCATAAGTAATTTGAGAATTCTGAGATTTTTATATAGTATTCATAAAGCTTCAAATTAAACCCCTTATAAATTAGTTTTTCCATTCAATCCATATTTAATTCTTCACAAGAGCTTAAACTTTGCTTAATATGTGTATTTTTCATATTTTTTTCAACAAAATTTGGTTAGCATTTCAAAGTTTTTATTCAATGAGAACTCAAGTTCAACATTTATCTACATGATATATTTTTTTCTCAATTTTCAATACATCCATAGCTTCAAAATTCTTTGCCAAAAATACTTCGATATTTTGTCAAATCGCTGCCGATAGATTCCCCTTAAGTTTATTATAGTGTGTAAGTGTTTCTTTAATAAATCAATAGTAATTAGCCATAGTGAGCGTATAATTTTAACCCACGGTAAAAACTGTTTAAATAAATAAGAAAAACATTACAATATAAATAATACACCATCTCAGCTATCAAACGCTTTGAATCCAACATCTCAAGTATTGATACCTCCAGCAACAGTGCCGTTTTGGTATGTTTATGAAAAAAAAAATTATTTTTTCCATTAACCTTAGTAGTTTTTTTTGCTATTTCAAATATTATGGAAGATACAAATTTATATTTTTTTACGGGCGTGCTGAAAAGTATATTTTTTCAGAAAGTTCTACCTTTCCACACGCTTCTACTCTAAAATTGCAATAATAATTATTAATGTCAATGTTTGACATGAATTTTCCAAATTAACCTCAGTGCATGTCAAAGTTTTTTGTTATCTTCCTATTTTTTTATTTATTCGGTAGATCGCTAAAGCTCATTATCTGCTCTTGAGAAACAATATACTATTTCAGAATATTACATTTTATCTTCCATTTGACACTGTTAAATCAAGATATTTTACAAATATCTATTAGAACGAAAGATTTAATGAACAAACTGAAACATTTTGCTCGTCTCTACCCTAAATGAATTGAAATTTCAAGCATTCTATAACCGAGAAGATCACCTCTGGAATTGAAACCGCATTTTTACCGCCCCTGAAAGTGTAATTTGGGAGATTGCAGAAAATTACAAAGGTCCCCAACTAGAAAATGGGACAAAGCTCACCTCTCTTATCTCAGTCAGAGGATTTCAAAGTACTTGAAGACGAGGGACGGGAGCTCAGACAAGAAACCTATGATTGTAATGGATTAACTGCATATCTTTGACTGGATCTGCCACCCAAACGAATACAGATGTCTTCCCTGTAAAGTAAATTGAATGTGCGGAGTCAATTGCCGCTTCTTGCGAAAAAATGAAACGTGGATAGCTAAAACAATATAAATACTTTTATTTGTATTGTTTTGTCAATACGCACGATTGTTTAAAAAAAGTAGTACAATTTTTCCTATCATTAGATATATATAATTGGTCCGGACTTAACAAGAAATATGAACATTATTCAATGAAATACACTCAGATCGAGAACGTAATAATAGTCCAATAAATGAATGCGAAAAATACCGTCAACATGGACATCTGGTCCAGCAAGGAAATATTTTTTTTTAATTTGCAGGTAATAGTGGGTACATTGAACCCCCAAAATGTCAGGTGCCTGAAATTTGTGGGAGGGTTGGAAAATGGCTCTAGAGATCCCGAAAATCCGTTTTCCGCCGATATCTCCCGAACTACGATCCCTAGAGAATTTTTGTTCAAGCAAAAAATAGATAGCAGTTCATTACCTACAAAAGTTGTCCCTACAATTTCTTTCGTTACACCAATATTTTTTGCAAAAATGGTGGTTGAAAAGTTCGCAGTTTTCTGAAACTTAAAAACTGACGCTTCTAGCCCAAAATCTGGGATGAGGGACCCTGAAAATACACCAATTTCTATGTTTAGGCCTCCAGGCATCTATGGTAGATTTTTCGCAACCGCGAAATAATTAAGGCCATGAAAAGAAACATGAAAATGATCGATCTCTTACCCAATCTCTGGGCAAAAAAAAATCATACCATCGGCAAGAGGATATTCTAACCTTTCTCTTAATATCAATTATAAGCGGGTTTGACAGTTAATCATCGAGAAATTCCCGATAAACCAGAGCGCTCGGGAAAACTCCAGAAATCCACAAAAATCGCCTCTTAGAAAACACATTATTCAAAAAAATACTGGCGAATTATTGGTAGAATTGTTTCGGATTGGATAAAGTACCCCCAAAGAACCATTATCCAATAGGATTGGCTGAAATAACTATTAATAAAAATAATATGAATAAATCCATGGAAGCATTGAAAAATCTAGCAAAGACGAATTTTGACCAATGACTCAGGAGCACGAATTGAGTGGATAAAAACACGCCTTAGTTGCCACAGATCCCTTCTTTCACCCGCACTTTGATTCATTAAAAAATATCGATTTTCAGTTATTAAAAAAATTAGTAACTTACTTGGGGACGTCATGCCCTCAGAGCGTGCTCTCTATAAGTCGGCCTGGAGCTCAATTTTGGGTCGGCGTTCGGGCCATTTATCTCGAAAACTATTTAATTTTCCGAAAAAATGCTAAGTTTTATTTTTGTGGGTAAGAAACTGCTCTTTATTTTTCGACTGAACAAAAATTCTCCAGTGGTCAAATCTCGGCAGATATCGTGGGAAAACGGATTTTCTGGAATTTCAGAGCCATTTTCCCACCCTTCCACAATGGTCAGGTACCTGACATTTTGGAAATTTAATGTGCCTACCATAACCTGCAAATTAAAAATTGCTCTTGCTGGACCAGTTGCCCATGTTGACACCTTCGTTTACTGGAGTATAAGATAAGTTTGGTTTCCATGCCAAAAAAATGGGAAAACTGCAAAAATTATTATTTTTCACTAAGAAACGCGAAAAAATAAGAATATTATACCCAGTTTTACAATGAAATGTGGAAATCTAAATCTGTCCACGCAGGGGAAAATGCTGCTCAGGGTGACAAGGGCGTATAGGAACGGCATCTTTCGAGACACTGACAGTCATCGCTGGGATCCCCCCGATGGACCTAATGGTAGAAGAGCGTCAGAGACTTTTTCGGCTGGGTAAGGTGACGGATCAAATCAGACGTGCGGAGAAGGAAGCTACCAGGGAAAGATGGATACGGAGATGGGCGGAGCTAGAAAGCGTTGCTCAATTGTCAAAGAGTCTTATACCCGACCAGGAGCATGGCTGGATTGCATCCATAAGAAGATCGATTTTCACATCACCCAGTTTTTAAGCGGCCATGGGTGCTTTAAGAGCTACTTACATAGAATTGGAAAAGTTCCAGAACAAACCTGCGATTACTGCGGAGAGGAGGTGGACAGCCCACAACACTCTATCCTCAGGTGTAGTAGATGGGGGCGAAAAAGGAAAGAAGCATTAACATGGGATGTAGTACTTCCTCAGCGGACCTGGTGCGCTGGATGGTGGATTGTTGAGACAATTGGGAAAAAGGACACGGTTTCATGACGGAAGTATTGAAAAGGAAACTAGGAGATGAGAGGGAGAGAGAAAGGCGTCGTAGTCGGGCGTACCCCCTCCTGAAGCTATGCCGTTAAGACAATTCCAGGCTGGGATGTACGAACGGGCTTGAAGGTGGGTTTTTAGTGAGTAACATTGGCACATGAGTCCCACACGGCCTCGAATAACGGAAGTTATTATAATTATATCAATAATTATAAAATAATGTACCGGAAAATTATCAAATCTATTAAACAATAGTAAACATCACGAGTGAGGAAAGTGACATTTTGCACACGAGGCATATGCCAAGTGCGACAACCACTCGAGTGAGAAAAATCACCAAATACCTATCAAGATGAGTACTATAGTTATTCCAAGTTTCACTATCATCTAGATTTTGTCCTGTCACACTTTGTATAAATACATCTTGTCGAAACCACTTAAACTACCATTT
>CAJUYI010007763.1:0-11739 GCA_910591695.1 Galerucella pusilla
GTATGTATGTATGTATGTATGTATTTTGGGGTGACATTCACTGAGACCTAAAAGATCTATTGTGTCTCCTTACTTCTACTCAGTTTCTGAGGAGAGTCTCAGAAACTAGTAGTTCTTTTAGTCCTATTTCCCGGAGGAATTTTAGGATGTCTGCAGGCTTCAACTTAGGCAAATGTTCCTCTTCTATCCAGTAATCTCCTAGGTGCTGTGCTCTAGAATTCTGGAGTGCTGTACAGTTGGAAAGTATGTGAATGGAGGTTTCTTCTTCCATTCCACAAAATCTGCATTCTTCTTCCTCCACTATTTTGAGCTTTTTCAGGTGCCCATTCAGGCGACAATGTCCCGTTAGGATCCCTCTTAAAACTCTTAGCGCAGTTTCACTTTGACTTATGCATTCATTTGATCTCAACAGGTTGTAGTCACCCAGAAGAGTCTTTGATTGTATAAGCCCTACTAGATCTTTCCAATGGTCAGATCTTCTTTTTTTCTCGGCTTTACTTATTTCTTCCAGTATTACGTTGGGGCTGATTCCGCAAAAGGGTTCAGGCCTCCAGAAAGGAATTTCAGTCCCCCTCTTCGCTAGTTTATCTGCTATTTAATTTCCTTCTACTCCAGTGTGTCCTGGAAGCCATAGTAAGGCGACTATATTGTTGTCGCCTAGTTAATTGAGTTTGTCTAGGCATTCCCACACCATTTTGGAACAGATTAAATTCTTAAATATTGAATATGTTTTTGGCCTGCAAGGTGGAGGATACTTTAACCAGATCATAGGTGAGCCTTGTTGGGAGTAAATGTGAATTGGTCACTCAGTTAAATTGTGAAAGTGTATACGAACCAAACACAAAATTCCAAAATTAATAAAGCGGGAAGAGTTAAGCAGAGGATAATGTGTCTACATGTAAAGACCATTCAAGGACACCGACAATATGGAGATGAAGAAACTTGATCAAATTTGGAAATCTTACTATCACTTTTAAGTTTAAGACGCTGCAACTAAAGTTTTCTTAGCGTTGAAACAAAACCCATTCGATTTAGGCCATGACTTAATAGTGATGAGATCTTTGCCTATTGTAGAATGTAAAGTTCGTATATCTGAACTACCCCAGATTACACCTGTGTCATCAGCAAATGAATTGAAGAGCCCACTAGAAGTCTAAAAGTTGCAGTCGTATGCGCGAAGAAGCTGGACATAACTATCTGACCATCAATAAGGCTTTGACTGATATTGATGTTCAGATATTGTTATGTGCAGCTTCTTCGCGCATACGTCTGCAACTTCTAGTGGGTTCTTCTTATGTTCCATTCACAATTCGTAAGTCTGTGACATCGTTAATGAATACCAAAAATAGAATTGGACCTAAAACTGAATCTTGGAGTACACCACTGATAACTGGTAAATTTTTAAAAACTCCACCAGTTGTTTTCTACATTCAAGGTAGGTAATGTTCAAATCGAATTTAGTATATTCCTACAAAATTCTTAAATTAAAACTGTATCTATTCTTATATTTGGATAGTTCACGACTAGTGGTGCATAAAATGTACGGCGAAAGGTAAGCATATATCGGTAGAAACAATTCGTGATCGGCTTCGAGAAGAAATGTCCGATGTACAATGTAGCACCATTATTAACTGGATACATAAAATTGTTTTTTTTGCGCTTGCTCCAAAGTACCTTGTGTTTCACCAGTTTATAATGATAAAAACGGCTGTTAATGGTGAAAGTGAAAGAAAGTGACAAAGCGTTAAAAAAAGTGCCACGCTATCAATAAACCAGTATAGTTTGGCAAGTTTATCTGAAGCTATGCGGCATCGGTAAGAGACGAGGAAAAACATGGCGCCTATCTGTCAAACGTACAAATGGCGTACGGTACCTATTTTACCAAGTAAAAATGAGAATACAAAGGTAACTGACAATACCAACGCCACTGGATAAATCAATCAGTCAATTGACGAAGTGAGAGGGAAGATCTCACGCACGCGCTTGACAATAAGAAGTCAGCTGGTCGATACAAATCACCAATTATGTAATTCGGAGGGTGTGGTCATTATGGTTTTCGTACAACGCTGCCAGAGCTTCAAAAAGCCCATAACAAATTTGGAAAAGTGTTCATCTTTTAATATTCATAAATTGAAAAAATAATGTTAATAGAATAAATCCAAGGAAACAAGCACATTATAAAATTAACGTTTAATCATATTTTTAATATTGTTGATAATAAAAAGACCCATTTATAATTATTATCACCACATAGTTAGCACTTCAGTTTTTCCATAGTTGAACGTGGCAATGTCGAATGTTTTCGACTGCATTCCTTTCACAACTTCAGATAAACTTGCCAAAGTATACAGTTGATTAGTGCAAGTCGCCCACATATTTACCGGAAAAAAATATCATATTACCCTTGACATTGGAAAACCAAATGACACACAACTACAAAATTATTACGGAATATTAAATATAAATTACAGAAGATACACTTGATGTGATATTTAAGAAAGAAAAGATAAACGAGATGTGACTTTCCGCTGGTGTTCAAAGTAACGTTTTGCAAATCCGTGTTTTAGATGCGGTTTTAGTAACGGTAGGAAAATCACTATTAAGTTTAATCAAACTAAAAATAGAAAATTTTTAATAGAAGATTCTGCGATACGATCCAAGATGTTATATGTTAATAGTTTCATGGAAAATATTCGGACAAAAGAGGTACCAGAACATCATATTACTGGATATTAATTTGGAAGCAGTATTAATTGAAAACGATCTTTTGTGATGAAAATAATATGAAATTGCGAAACACTTCAATGTTCTCCAGAAACAGTTATAAAATATACTTTTAGCGATGAAAAAACAATAACGTTAATTAAATATCAAAAGATTTTTTTGTTAAATTACGTTAAATAATTCATTATAATTGAAGCCGTAATTCAAATTTGTCCGTCGTCTCGTTTAATCTCGCAATTTCATCATACCTTTCACCTGGTCAAACTGTAATAACAGCGCAATTATACTTATTCCTGATATATCTCATTGGCAACAGACTTAAGTTAACATCATATTATACAGTGTGTCCGAAAGCTGAACCAAAAATCAAAGATAGAAACCTACCAAAAAAGATGATAGTAGAAACAAGTCTGATAAACAACAGAAAAAAAAGAAAATGACATGGAAGTGAAGATTGGGATAATTGTGATAATTGATAATTGGATAATCTGAAATATTATTGTGGGCGATTTCAAGACCAAAACTTTCAATAAACATGTCGGATAAGTTTTGTTGTTAATAAGATACAGGGTGTTGAATTTGAGTGTGAGTGAAATTGATGTCAACCATAATATTCCTTTTCCTTAGTGACGCTACTGGTTCCGAAAACCAATAAGAAAGAACATGTTCATTTTCTGTAGCCCATGGAAGAATATTGACAATTTCAGTGCCAAACCTAAAATTTAACGCAAAAACAAACAAAAAATTTCCAAAGGTAATACCACGAGTGCTTCAAATTTTATCGATAATTTTTTCTTTTCCACGAAATCATGTTTATTTGGCAAAAGTATGAAAACAAACTGGTTTGTTTGAATGTTTTTGCCTCGAATAAACAAGTTTAAGTGAAGAAAATGAAAAATTATGTGATGATATTTGAAGAGCGAGTTGTATTTGGGAAGATTATTTTTTTCATCAATTGTGGAGTGGAATTATGTATTAAATGTTCAATATTCTCTTGGTTGATGGCACTGTATCGGTTTGTGTTCATTTTTCAATAAACTTCGAAGCTTTTTTAGTTGTCAATAATGACAAATTCAAAGTAAAATTTTGACGTTTCAATGTAAACAAGATATTATCGATGAGATAGCAGAATTATCAGTATAATACCGAATGATTGGCTAGAGTAATGTATTGCTATTGGTTAAAACCACAAAAATGTCAGATTTTGGCAAGTGAAAAAAATAATCAGTTTCATTTTCTTTGTGCTCATTTCAGTTTTTTTATATGGACTAGCCAACTAGCAAATGGACATTTATCCAATTAACCGCTCACCATGTTCTGAAACGTTTACTGAACTGCATCTTCGTCTACGAAAAACTAAAAGTTCAGCAAAATCAGGAATAATAAAAAAATTGTCCAGCATGTATTCTATCCATATTATGTCCATCGTGCTCAACATTTGCCACCAAATAAATATCCGCGCCCTATGCAGTATTGCCAATGGATTTTAAGAAAATAAAAAATAATCCGAATTTTCCTACCAGTGTTCTGTTTGCAGATGAAGCCAACTTCTCAAGACATGGCATTATGAATTTTCATAATAACCACACATGGGCCGATGTAAATCTGCCACAGTTGTAGCATAGTTCCAACTAATAAAGTATTAAAGAGAGCCTTGTTTACATAATTTAAGACAAGACTATCCTGCGTTGATGCCAAATTTCATCAAAAAATAATCGTCATTATAATAATATGTAAAATTTTTGCAGTATTTTACATTTAAAATGAAAGAAAAAATGGGGATTCCTGGAATTTCTCGTTTTCTATCAATATCAAATAGTGAAACAGATGATTAATTTTTGTCTTGGCAACTTTGAACTACTTTTTGAGACCTGTCAATAAGATTTTAATTATAATTATGCTTCTCTTTGGTCCTCGATGTAATTTATTTATCCAAGTACTTAGAGGACATTTATGACGGTGAGAAACTACACTCTTTGACGTTCCTATTTCCCCTTGTGTGTGGTGAGAATAATTTTAAGCGTTAGAATTTGTGAATAACGATGTATTAGAAGATGATGACAATTTGTATGTTTTTGAGTTTGTGGTCAACGAGATTCCGCGGCAGATATACAAAAAGAAGGGATAAATTTACTTTATATGTGCTGACATCACAGTCTTCATCAAAATTATTATGCAGGCCATAAACAGTTTTCTTGTTTACAATATCTAATGTTAGTAAAGTTATTAAAGTTACAAGGCCGATATGTAGCAAATAACGGATGAGGTTGAAATATGGCCACAAGGAAGTGGGTGGCAAAGAAATCTCTAGAATGGTGGGTAATCTCACCAGGACAGATGAATCAGTTCATTAGAGGACATTTACGGCAGATCTAATAAGCAAAAACAGGAAAACTGTCCAAGCCATAGTAGGTACATTAACCAGGGCACTGTAAGCTTAACCGGCACGCGAAGCTAATGGGTTTGACAGACGAAGCCATGTGCAGATTCTGTTTCCTAGAAGAGAAAACTGCTGAACACTTCCTATAACAGTGTGATTGCCTGGCTAATGTGCGGTTTCTTGTAGTAGGCGATGATAAAAAAGTACATGAAAGATAATCTAGATTCATAGGACCACAATAGAACTGAAAAGGTCCCAGGGGAATAGGCCTATTAGTTACTCCATCAAATCGCCCCCAAAAAGGAGCTCCCACATCCAAAATGTATTTATTCAAGTCGCTCTACTGTGTTCGGGTCACATTTCGCTAAAAATAAAAACCCTTGTGCGTTACTGGCTGGACGTACTGTATAATGCATTTATATCGGTTGCCTTCGTTGTGAAGTCAATGATCTAAAACATTGTCTAAGGAGTAATTCATAGCAATTAATATTTATGATTTACCGAGATTAGTGGCAATTACTCAGAAACGCGTTTTATCTTCCTATAGCGTCAACGGAGAAGAGTAGAACGACAAGATGAATATACTTTTCTTCGGGTGATCAAATTGCGCACGAAGATTTGCTTTTCCTTTGGCGTATATAAAAATTAAACAAAATACAAGGGTAGCGTGGAAAGTTTGTTTATTGTAATGAGTAGTCCAAAAAACCTCAAGTACAAGCCACTAAAGCATAACTACAAAAAAATAAACCAGAAAAAAGGCGATCATGAGCGTGAAACTTTACAATTTGTAATTATGCAAACCCGTGTCAAATTAAAGGATTTATTGTGAATACTATAAAAAATTGAAAATCATTCAGGGTCCATCCAGTACCTGAATGTGTTTCCTTAGTTTAATATAGAAGCAATATTTTTAGCTTGAAATTCAATTAGTTCATAAACATTTCGTAAATCACAGCATCCTTTGGTAGTAGTGGCAACGCAGCTTCAACATTCCAAAATACTAACCTCAAATATTTTCATGCGATTACCAGTAAAGAGCATTCCAGAATTACATCACAGACAAGTCGGCTATATAGTTTTGGAGTGCACATGTCATATTCTATTTAGTTCTCATTGTTTACTAGTAAACAACAAATGATAGTTAGACTTCATTTGGTAATAAGCTCTTGAAAGTATCTAAAATGCTATCGCTTTATAATGTTGTTAAGTGTGGAATGCGAGGAGCAAGAGATAAGGTATATTTTTTCTTATTTCTGAGGGGTTTTAACCTATCGAGATGACTATTTGAGGTGCACCTGAATCTGTTGCTCTTGACTTTCGTTGGAATCACATAACTTCTTTGTTGATTGTTTTTTTTGTGGTTTGACATTTTAATTATTCAAGAAAACATTTTTGTATTCTGTGTAAACTTTTTTTCGTGTTTTAATTATTATTATTTCATTTTGTGATGCCTTTTGGTCAATATCATAAGTTAACAATAATATTTATCTATTTTTAGGAGATTTGTGAATTCATTTCATTACGGGGAAAGGAAGTTCAACGGAATTTATTCTTCTCGTAAAAGGGGAAGGTGTGATGCATTTTGGTCAATATAATAAGTTAACAATAATATTTAAATAAAATACATAAATTCCCTTGAAGCTAATTTCAATAAATCATAAGAATGTTGAATCGTTACATGAATAGAAGTAGGAAAGTCGCACGTACGAAGTCAAGTTCAGAGCGTGAAATAAACATAAATAGTATTATTTATATTTACTTATGATGAACTTGACTTGTCGTATAAATATGCAAACGATAGTGTTTTAAGAATTATTATTAATATTAGTGTTAATGTTAATGTGAATGTTAGAATATGAATATCACAATTCATAAGTAATAAGTAGTATAATGTATGGTAGTAAGTTTAAATAATAAATAGAACGTATCCCAGTGCTACAGGTAGTTGTTTCATTCCTGTAAGATGACCCTTCGAGTGACCAGCAACACCATTAGTTGAGAGGCCGATCCACGTCGAATACCACCCCGTAACAACCACATTACAATTTAATTCGGGGACATTCTACTGACTGCGCCATGTGTTATTTGTAAATTTTTTATTTTCATTTTCTTGACTAAAATATATACATTGACAATGTTCTACAAAGTCAACCAACTGACTCACAGCACTTGCCAAAACACACAACAGTGAAGGAAATGCTGAGGTTAATAATATATTGATGTGATTCCAGTACTGTTTGTAGTCCAGGATGGACGGATGATATCTAACTTGTATTGATAAGGTGCAAATACGCCAAAACCGGTTTCCAAGTGATGTTATCCTTTCTAATTACAAACCAGACTGGTTCGCTATATGTATATATATTCAATGTCTGTCGGAGCACATAGCCCGAGAAGCAGTTCTTTCTTCTTGGTGAACGGTGTCTGTTCTTTGAAAAGTAATGTTCAAAAACTTTGTACGGTGTTATAATAGCAATAAAATATTTTTGACATCTATAATATTACACATTTCAATTCATGCACTGTTCTGTTGAAAGTTCAAATTTCAAGTACAAAAATGTGACAAATAAAAAAATAATAAATCTTAAATATGAGTTTAAGTCTTAGCATACCAAGATAATATTTCATATTAAAAAGAAAAATGGAACCGTCCCGGGGGAGGTAGAATGACAAACGTTTATACATTCACACTAACAATACGAAAAAGAGATGTAAACAAAAAAAAAGAACGGGACCGTATTTTTTAATTTTAGTCGGAACTGATTAATGAGCATCCGGGCAAACAATAGAAAACAGTTATTAAAATGTATTTAAATGACGAAGCGTTCGTTTGAAATGACAATTAAACTGTCTGGGTGTAATTAATTAATCTTGATTAAGGTATGGAACGATTAGTTCTACTTCAAAATGCGAAGGTGTATTTTTCGATGGAAAACAGTGAGTCAGCGAAATTCGTTAAATTAAAAGAATTATTAATTATATTATTTCGAGACATAGGACGAAGTATGTTACAAATTAAACAAGGCATTCTCGAAAAAACTTTCCTCAGTATTTTTCTATCTCGAAAAAGTTTTTGATAGGACAGAAACTGTGGTAAGTATTTACTTTGAATAAAGGGATCAGATAAGGGGAAGTTGCGGTTCATAATATAAAATGTTGCTGAAAAATCACGGAAATAGAGATTAACTTTGGAATTGATATAGATAAAGTTTTCAAATTCCTGAACGACGTATTTGAAATTTCTGGTCGATGTATAAGACTTTATTCTGCATATTTTAAAGCAAATGTCAAATATTTTTGACATCAGCGCTTAGTTACACTTAAATTTTTTGAAATAGCAATCTAAATGGAGTGACGTATCACAAAGGAGCTTGTTTTCTTATCTTCCCAAAAATAATAGCAATATAATAGTTTACTCGGAAATTATAATAGAAATTTTAATAAAATATGAAAATTATATTTTTAAACAAAACTGTATGCTACAGACATTTAAAAACTAAACATTCATCAAAGTCGCAAATAATTCACAATAAGTGCTCAAAATATTGGTCATTTGTTTGTTGACTATGATACGATATTTCTTCGAAGCTACGATAGAACCGTCTTAGGAAAGCTGTGCCCACTTAACACTATAAAATTTGTAGATCTTGGAGAGGATTAACATCGACACTGTTTTAAAATATGTTTAATTTGGAATAGATATCGCAAAATAATAATTATTCTAACGCTTTATAAATTTTGAAAAACATTTTATTCACAACTATTTATGTCATGTCATCATTACTGACGTTTAAAAAGTCTGAAACTGACTTATTACCTACTTTCACTTCCCAATTTTTCACCCGTGAGAGGATTTTTTTCAGTTTATTTCGAGAGAAGATGTCTTTTTCAAGTTTTTTAAATAAAAAGTTCATTTACCTATTTGATTTTATTGAGACTTATAAGCACACTTGACAACATTAGCACTTCTTAAGTTCTTTGGTATTAGTAAACACAAAATTAACAAGAACTCAACTTTTCAAACAAAGGATTAATAATTTCTGTATGTACATATATTTAGGGATTATTGACATTATTGAAATTGATCGTTATGGTCGAACTATTGTGAGATGCTACAGAAACCATTAACCCATGCGTAATTTCTTTGCTTGAAAAGTTCAGTTCTTGTGGTACAGATGATGAACTCTTCCTGGTGACTGATGAAGGATTGGAGGAAGTAGTTTCGCCAGAGAGCAGATTAGCAGTCTTCGTTTGATTGGAGAACGAAGTATCTACACAGCCTTCCGCCACGATACTCGATTTCCATCCTCCCAATCTCTTTAATTATAGAACATCTCCTCCATTGTTTGTGAACAAAGTTGCTGCTGTACGCCGAAAACAATGGCCGGTATACTCGCCAACGTTATTTAGTTTCAAGAACGATGCTATTCTTTTCGGAAATTGCGATATGGAATTGTGTCCAAAGACTTGATTGGTAATTTTTCTAAATCTCATTTGCATGAAAAACCTCTCATTTCAAATTCGTGAACGGAGCTTCATATATTTCTTTACAATTTCAACCCATTTAGTGTTTAATATCAGAAACGATCGTTCTTGATATGTTTTTGTGTGAGGAATGATGATGCTGATCTTTTCTTCCAAAATATCAATATCTTGGACTTTCATCTTAAAAAGTTTATCACTTCTGCAGGCTCCTGAGGGGCCAATTACCAAACCAACCTAAAATGTTGAAAAATATTATTAAAATAACTGTTTTATTAGTGTTAAAATAATAACCTTCAGAACAAGAAATTCTTCTGGTGCTTCATCTAAGAAAGTATCAACATTTTCTTGGGTAAAGGTATTTGATTTCTTCGGTTCCTAATTGGCATTTTGCCTTTTTTAAAAAGCCATTAATTCTCCATATTTTGATATGTCAACCTTGTCTCTGATAATTAAGGTTGTTTTCATTATGGAATACGTAGACCATTTCTTAGCCTTAGCCATTTCACTGAAGTAGGCAAGAACGATGTTTTCCGATGCAGCTTTTGTGACCCCTTTTTTGGCGAACCAATCTCTGCACGTATTATATGCTTTATCATACCTCGGTCTACTTTTTTGGGGCATAAGATTCTCTTCAGTTTTCTCCGCTGCTTCCTTTATGTTTGGCGGTGTGCACTCCAGCTCTTTATCCGACATTTTTTGAAAAATTAAATTACACGGTCCGGACACTGACAAGAGCTGACAAATTTGTAGTGTTTATTGAACACCCGCCTATTCACTATTGGGAAAATAAGTTATTTGTTGTTAGTTGTCACCATCATTCTATGGTTGTCTTTGTAATTTTATTGTTGACGTTTGAGAAAAAATAATGAAAAATTTGCTTTTTTCCGAATTTTTGCTTAGAAGATTATAGTTGTAAATAAAATAGCATACAAACCTCGGTGGAAAGTTACATCACTGTCTCGAGATATTAGTTTATTAGTTCACTTCGGCGCTACGCGTTTCAGTGAACTAACTCTCTCGACAGTAATGTAACACTTCCCACCTCGGTATGTAATATACTATTTCAAAGTAATAATAATAATAATAATAATAATAATAATCTTAATTGCTTATAAAAACAGAAGTTTTACAGCAAGGATTTGGAAGTACAAAAAAATTGACTTATCCAAAATCTAAAATACAAGAAAAACTTTTTTATAGAAACTTAGAGTTAGTATATAGTTAAAAAGAGAAAAAAAAATTAATGCTTAATATAAAGTGTGCTCTATAAAATGTAAGAAAAAGCCGAACTTATATAAACAAAAAGGAACCTAAAACTTGTACACGTAAAAAAAATGAATAATGATAATAAAGTGATATTTCATTCGTTTAGAATAAATGCCCTTAATATTAAAATATTCCATATATAAAACGATACGCTTTTTGCCGAGGTTACATTTAGGTTTTCTAATTGAAAAACTAGACTTTCCAAATTAGATACAGTTGTGCAGTTATTAGTTTTCATAGTTGTGAAAATCGGACAGTCAAAAAGAAAATGTTCAATCGTCTCAAACTCAAGCTTGTTACATACAGTACATATTTCATTTGGGTTAATAACGTACGAAACTCCATTCAGTGTAAATTGTAAGCGATACTTCTTAGCAAGTCTTAATTGAGCTATGGTGCGAGTGACCTGGATAGGAAGTTTTAAAGAAAGATAATTTTTATTCTATTTCAAAGTTATCGACCGTACAACTAAGAAGCAACAACTACTTCCCGGGCTATGTGCCCCGACGGATATTGAATTACACTTCAAAGTCAAACGGGTTTGGCATATCTACAAGATATTGAACACCAACCATTCTGGTTTGCAATTAGAAAGGTCAACATAACTTGTAGTCCGGTTTCGGCGTATTTGCCCTTCATCAGTACAAGGTATATGCTCTCCGCCCGCGAGCTCAAAGCATAATCACCTACTGAAGAATACACCAAAATGACAATCGATACGTGTCTTCCAGTATCAGAGGTGAAGATGTCGCTACTGTCAAAACTTTCACGCTTCCGTTACTGGAAGACGTGTATTGATTGTG
This sequence comes from Galerucella pusilla, assembly GCA_910591695.1. Classification (NCBI taxonomy): domain Eukaryota; kingdom Metazoa; phylum Arthropoda; class Insecta; order Coleoptera; family Chrysomelidae; genus Galerucella; species Galerucella pusilla. The sequence continues at coordinate 11,659 of CAJUYI010007763.1, forward strand.
ATTTTGGTGTCTTCCTTAGTCCGCGATCAGGCTCTTGGAGCTCGCGGACAGAGAACATATACCTTGTACTGATGAAACCGG
>CAJUYI010007765.1:0-11739 GCA_910591695.1 Galerucella pusilla
ATTTTGACAGGAATGTCAAAATTTCCTAGCGATTTGCGGAAAAAACGTTTTTCCACTGAATTTGTATTGAAATGTGATTCAATTTATAAAAATGTCAATATATTGATTGAGTTTTGGTACAATAACTAATATTTAACAAAAATTGTGGTATTTTGGATTTAGGATTCCCTTTTCGAGAACAAATTAGAAAATAGAGATTTAAGTTTAGCTCACTCTATTGACTGACATATTAAACAAAAGGAATGAGCCTGAAATTTTGAAAAAAAAATCATTTCACCCTCTCTTAATAATAATAATAACTTTTTTTACCATTTAGAATATTGTGTATATCCGCCGCTGGTCGTAACATCATCCACGAAAAAATAGATTTAATCGAAGTGGGTATTGAGTGCCTCCATAATATGTCACGTCCTATATCCTTTGATCCTTGCGCGAGGACTTGAGAATATTTCACACGTTTTCCATTTGACACTTTGACTCTAAACGCGATTCAGAAATATGTTTGAAAAAAGTGTTTTATATCAGCATAAGATGAAGAAGTTTCCGTCTAGTAGTATAAATAATGTTATATCAATTATTTAAATTTATTTTTAAAGAAAGATTCTTGTAGTAACTTTTATTTTGTACATTTTTGGCAAAACTAGAATTTCCTGGGTTGTCTTTCGTATTAGTATTGGCTGGATCTATCTAATGCCCTGTTTCGTTTTTTGATCACCCTGTATATAAAAGTCTACTTTCAATAGATCGTTAACAATTCATCAAATTTCTTTATATCCAAACGACTAAATTCATTCCATCCTCATTTTCTCTTTGAACCCAACCCGAGCAAAATTATTCAATTTTCTTTGGAATCTTTCTCCAGATAAACTCGATTTTTGTTTTGTTTAAAAATTTATAAAAAATTCAAACGTCTCATCCTTTCCGATGAATCTTTCATATAACTTTAATCTGTTTTTCTACTCCTATACTATAAGTTGTTAATTAAATGCCAGTATTCAGTTTCATAATAACACTCATTATAACACTGGTTTTCATTATGAAACTGAAGAATTTACCGATGGAAATATAGATCTTCGAATACCCAAGTAGGCAGACCCAATATTTTCTGTAGAATGTTTGACAGTTTCTATAAAACAATATTAAATTTATAATTTTTTTTACAGATTTAATCGCTCGTCTTGGTCCTTAAAACGCGGTTTGCCAAAAGGTAGGTGATTGTTGTGACGAATAACAAAAATAGAATTTAAAAAGAGATTTAAAACATTTTTCAAAATTTTCTAGTTAATTTTTTGATTTAATTATTTTATTTTCTATTTCTGTTATTCAAAAAGTATGACTGAAATGTTTTTGCTATTCAAAATTTTTCATATACTTATGATATTTTTATAAAAGAAATGAAATATTGGAAACACTCCGGCAAGAGGATATTTTTATGTGGATTTTGTTTGTGTTTCTTTTGTTTCAGGTTAAGTGTTTTTCAGCGCAGCATCATTTTGTGAGCAAATCGGTTAATATTTAGTAGTAAAAACAATTTAATATTTTTAAATTTCAATAGACTTATCAAAACAAAACAAAAATAGACACTTCTTATCTCAACTTTAGGTATAACTTGAAATGATTTTATTTTTTAAATTCATTTTAATCATCTATATATTATTTTTAATATTGAGTAAACATATTTTAAATTAAAATTATTTTGTTTGAAATAGCAAAACAGTCTCACAAAAATTTTTAGGTAAATGGAATGTTGCAGACAGCTCAAAAGTGAAAATTTGGGCATAGAAATGGACAGGACAGAATTAAGGGTGTTTCCAATTTAAAGAATTTTTTAACTGTTAGGTACATCATTAATTAACTTTTTTAACTGAAATTCTTTATGTGGTTACAAATATTTTGAAATTTATGTGTGTGTGTGAAATGGAATATCTGACCACATATTTTTCCTTGAAGTACAATTATTAGGACTTGAAGTTTTTGAAAATCTTTGTTTTCAACTCAATCACTATAAATTTATTTTTATATTTTTAATATCTCTAACTTACTTAGAAAATTTAATATTTAACTAAAGCCATTTTTTGTGCCCAAATTACTTGGACTACTCGCTAATTTTTTTTCAAAATTAGACTGTTAATAAATATAAATTTAAAAAAAAATAGAATTCCCTTTCTTTTCATGTAATTATTGGAGTTGTACATTTCACTTTCGATTCTATTTTTGAATGCTTAATTCTAACAATTCTAAACTTCAAAAACACAGGTACTGGCTCGAAGTTGCTCTAACGTAGTGGACTTAGAGGCTGTATCATAGGGAAATGTATGTGATGTATACTTGTAAGGTCTGTGGCAAATGTGGTGGCAACCGCCGGTCGGTATATGGTAATGGTTCGATTATTTCGGTTTAGGACTTTTAAAAAGTGCTGGATAATGGAAAGAATGGTGCAGTTCAAATGGTATTGGGATGGAGCCTACGTCATGGAATTCAAATGTGAGTGTTTCATTTTTAATTTACATTTAAAATATTTCCTTTGGATTATATGAAATTTCGATATAGAGAGAACATTTGAGATAATAATTAAAAATCACTCTGTATATTTGAAAGAATAATTTAATTATTAACAACTGATGAAGAAAAAATTTTTTTTTAAAATATGTGACAATTCTCTCTAGTATAGTGACATATAAATGATCACCCTGCTGGTAATTTTTGAGTTAATGCTTGTGTATTAATAACCATCATTACATGATAGTTGCATAATATACTATCAATTGCTTACCCCAATGAACATTTCTTTAACCGCCTAACCTTAAAATTACTTTCAATTTAATATAAATTACCTTTTACAATTTATAAAACTTCACAAAAGTCACAATATATCAATACAGAATCTTGAAAAAATATCACCGAAGGGCAGATACCAAATTGTACCTACTCGAACAAAAAATTCTATATAGACACCTGTTAAAACTATAATTTAAATTTTCTTTGAAAACACGAAGGTCTGCATCATGCAACTTATATATTTCAAATTACCACCCCCCCGAGCCAAATAAAACATCCTTCTTCTTTTAAATGACTGTAAACATCTCCAGAAATTTCTACACGTTACTTCACTACAACAATAATTAACACGTTGACCAACGGTTCCTCATTGCAGATGACATTACAGTTTAGTTTAACTGGTAGTTATTTTATTTTGATACTTGGGGACGATTGAGCGTTTCTCTTTTGTAACAATGAGGCTCCAATTATACAAAATTATCAGATTCTTCGGAAGATACTATTGATAATATCTATCGACTGTCCTATTACCCCAATGTATAATTACGTTATCCTATCAGTTTAATTAATAGTAAGTCATCCAGAATGATTGGAGATCTAATGATATTATTGGAGTCCAGTTTTGGCTCGAGAAAATCTCCGCTTTCTATAAATAATTTGCTGGAAATGCTATAACCATCAATTCCAGATCGATATCATCAATTAACCAGCCTCACACGTCTGGATAAAGTAGTTTTAGGGCCGAAAAGGCCAAGACCCTCTTGACCACAATTGTCGCTATTAACCTTCTGACAACAAACTCTCCAATGAAGGAACGTTCGTTTTTGTGTCAAGTCATTTGGAATAGAAAATATACCTACGCTTTGTATGGTGGTTAAAAAATTTTAAAATCACCCTCACACTCAGCTGACGTACCCTTAGGGCCTGAATGGTCGATTATAGAATCTACGACCCATATTATACAGGGGTATTTATGCTTCGGGGCTTAATCGATATTTTTTTATACGGAGAGACTGAACGTGGGCGGGTGTTTAATTTTGAAAACGAAAGCTCCTTATAGAAAGAATGAAAAATTATAAATATTAAGTGCATTTGCTTGTTGAAAATTTACAATTTCAAATTATTCCCATTTCAAGAGATAGAATTTTCTTCTTTTCTTATATTTGTGAAGTGTCAGATTAAAAAACTTGAAAATTAAAAAGAAATAATCGAGAACTGTTGAAATTTTTAGGCAGGTCATTGAGTTTTTTTCTTTGAAAATATCTTGAATTCAAAATCTGAAAAGTGTAATTTGGGGTAGTTCTTAAATACGTAGAAGCATTTAAATTGGCTATTTTTTTATAGATTTTCTAAATTGTTTGTCCTTGGTGTTAGTTTTTAATCAGAGAGTTCCACTCAACATGTTTATTATTTTATGAGCCATAAGCTACAGCATGTATGTACGTATTTATTTTGGGGTGCCATTCACTGAGACCTGAAAGATCTATTGTGCCTCCTTGCTTCCACTTAGCTTCTGGGGACAGTCTCAGAATCTAGTAGCTCCTTTAGTCCCATTTCCCGGAGGAATTTTAGGATGTCTGCAGGCTTCAACTTAAGTAAATGTTCCTCTTCTCTCCAGTATTCTCCCAGGTGCTGTGCAGTTGGAAAGTATATGGGATGGAGGTTTCTTCTTCCATGCCATAAAATCTGCATTCTTCTTCCTCCCCTATTTTGAGTATATATATATATATATATATATATAGTTTTTTTTTATTTCCTCTCTACTTAGTCTGTCTTTTGTTCTTTCTGCAACACTTTCCACCACCATATGTAGAGGGGTGACCTAAGCCACGGCATAACCGGAGTCTTGGCTATTTTTATTTGGACTTTGGACTGGTCTAAATTGAGAAAAAAACTCGGAAAAAGTTAACGAAAGTAATTCCTGTTAAAAGCTTGAGATTCCAACACCGATAAAGCATTAGAATAATATTTAGTTTGGTCGGATCCCGTCGTCGCGGTGGATCTATCGATTTTCTCGAATTTGAATTTTCACGGTTAAATTAATACGGATTATTATTAGATATTTATTTAACAGATATTGGCCTTTTCCTTTAACAAAACCCAATAGGATTATAGAAAAAGCAGAACGGAATTTCAACAGTTTTCTACTTTTCTAAACCATAATAGTTTTTAAAATTCGTTAAAATCGATTCAAAAAAAGTTGAAAATAGAACTTTTCAACTGTCAAAGCGTCCGCATTTGTAGCGCAAAGAATAATATTGGAATACCTTTGAGATTTAACTGAAACAACAGACTAGAAGGAATTTTAAAAGTGTAGGGTGGATTCCGAGATGCAAGAACATTTAAGTGGCATTTAAAAAGGTTGTGAAAACCCCTATAATCATCAAATAAACTATCTATTCTATACCATAATATTTTTCGACAAATTTAAGGTAAAGACTCTGTCGACCGGTCGGAAATTGACCATTTTGTCTTTAGTCCTTTTTCCCGGATGAGTTTAAGGATGTCTGGAGGCTTCAATTCAGGTAAATGTCCCTCTTCTATCCAGTATTCTCCCAGGTGCTGTGCTCTAGGATTCTGAAGTGCTGTGCAGTTGGAAAGTATGTGGATGGAGGTTTCTTCTTCCATTCCACAAAATCTGCATTCTTCTTCTTCCACTATTTTGAGCTTTTTCAGGTGCCCATTCAGACGACAATGTCCCTCGCAGTTTAATGGTTAGATCTTCTCTTTTTCTCGGCTTTACCTTTCCTCCAATATTACATTACAAAACGGTTAAGGCTCCCAAAAGGGTAATGCTAATTCATCTGCTATTTCATTTCCTTCTATTCCTGTTTCTCCTGGAATCCACAATAATGTTACCCTTTTCAAATGATAGCGATATAGTGACTCGACAATAACTTATTTAATATCCATTTTTTTATCGAACAAAATATTCTTTTGGTTCAATTGAAGAATATTAAGAGTTGAAACTTAAAAACTGCATAACTTTCAGTAATATTATGGAGCTCTGAAACGATTCGCCTTTTGTATTTACGTGTTAAAACTAACAAAGAAACGAAAAAAAGAAAACAACACCTATACCTCGGTGGTAGCATGTGAGAAACTATGCTCTACTCGAGCGAGAACAACAAATGAGTTTCAAAGTTTAAAACTTCTGCTAAGCTCCAACTTTAACAAAGACTTCTCTTCTAAAACTATTATTTGTGTCATACCGAAACAAATTTGTTTCTTACGTGCTCGTACATATTCCTGTGTGTATGTGTGTTTGCCATAGTTAATTTAAAAAAAAAATTTAACTGGAATATATCTAAATTTTAATTCCATAGATTCAAGACTAACGAATGGTAGAGAATGCTTTAAAAAATATCGTGTAATTGCTACTAATGGTCGTATAATAATAGAAGATATTTATCTTGTCATGAGGTCAGGATCTATTATGATAAACGTTTTCAACATATTACCTAGTACAGTATAAAAAGAAAACGAATTAATTACTTAAAATGAGGCTTAGTGTCGAGGTATTTTTATTTTCAAAAATTTTCCTATTTCTGCGATATACCAGGCTGGTTAAAAGTAAAATTTTAGAAATTGCTGCCAGCCCCAAAACGTCAAATCGTCACATTCTACGTCAAAAATTGCAAAACGAGAAAAACTAAGGTGGAGCGATTTTATCTAATGTCAGTTTTTCGAGCAAATTTAGTGATTGGCAAAACTTTGAGTTGCAGAGAAATTAATCTGATAAAAAAAAGCTCGAGTGTTTTTTGGCAAGATAAATTACCGACAGAATATATGGATGAACAACAAAAATAATTATCTTTATTAACTTGCGACTCATTGTCATTGTGTAAAAGTGACGTCCGCTTACTAGATATTGAGGAAGAGGAGTTTTTATAGCGATAAAAAAGGATGCACCTTTTTTATCGATGTCAAAGTTACAATAACATTTCCAGGTATATGACATTTTAACATTGGAGTTAATTTATCGCTGTAAAAGTTAAAGCTAACTTTTGCCGCTGTCAAAGTGACAATTGCCTTGTGGCATATGCGATTTTTTATACATTAATTGAATTGTCAAACATAAAATGCACGGTAATTTTCCGCACCCTGTATAAATATAATGTTTAAATCTCATGAATAGTCTTTGCTTTAAAAGGGATTAATAATATCTTTCAATGTTCATTTTGCATATTGTTAATAGTTTAATTAAAGTAAAGAGAGTTTGAAGACAGTTCCTAGCTATAATTAACTGCATAAAAGGCATAAAATTAATAATAATTGGGTGTCCTTTATGAACGGACGTTACAGTAGCTCAATTGTTTTCTTATCAAAATCCCACTTCCCGGAACTGTCCGAAACTTTGTTTGATAAATTAAAGTGCAATTTTAACGTATAGAATTAATAATGGAAGAATTATTTTTATATTTTAGTGTATAAAATAGATTCTGTCGCACTACTACGCCACTGAATTATAATTTTAAATTAGTTTTATAAGTTAGAAAAGGTATAATTTCAATGTAGTTCAAAAATGAAGAACTCTCGTGACACAGAAATTGCTAAGTCTTCATCAAATTATGCTAAACTTTCTACAAACCATAAGAATGTCAAAAAAGTATTTTTTCTTTCCGCCTACCACACATATATAACTATTTTCAGTACATTTTTATCACTGTAGATATCTGCATGCAATAAATATTCATTTGCTTGAAAATATGTACGACAAAAGAGCATTTTAATATACAATCCAGACGGAATTATTGAACTTACGACCTCTGGTACGCGTTGGCGTTATCCATACACTTACATATAAAGAAAATTCTCGAAACTCGTATAGATGTGAAATATTATATATATGCATATATGCAACTTTATGTGTATATAAACGACATACTGGCTGAGAAAAATGTAGTTGAAACTGTCATTGTCAATATCTATATCGATTTAGATACTAATCTATTTTTATAAATAGATGAAATATTATTGGTATTACCTTATAATATGACGAATATTTTCAAGGAAAAAAAGAGAGTGTATACGTTCTTGTTTGGAATTTATATGCATATTACACCCCCTCAAAACGATAAATTCTTTGAATTACTATTTGTTTTGAACGTGCCATTTCTGATTGCGTTTCTGGCAGTGTCGTTACAAGGTGTTTTTTTGGCGTTACAAGGTGTTTTTTTTGTCTACATACAGTGTGACCCATTTTGTTTGGAAGCACCCCCGTAAAATCCGCATTTTTCAACAGATTTTGTTTTAATTTTTTTGTTAGATTCAGTATCAAAAATAGTATTTTGGCACTAATTTTCATAGCTTAATTACTATTTTCAAGGCCCTTTATGATAATTTTTCTTTGCTAAAAAAGAGAAGAGTACATTAGGCATTATTTTTCTCAAATATGACCATACCACTGGATTCAGAATCATCACAAATGTAAACTACCAAAATTTTATGAAAAATTTTTTATTAACGACAAAGTTATTACAACAAGAATTTGGAAAAAGTGGTATTTTCATATATAATACCACGAGAGTGAAAATTTTACCCTACAAAATTTTTAATAATTGAGTAATATTTTACGTGGAATGTAGACAAATTTTGAAAATGGCAACAAGGTAAACAAAAACAAGGACTTAAACATATTGCACAGTAAAAATTCGAAGCTGATAACTTAACCCGTGCTGGAGTTCTGAAAGCTTCTGAAAGTAATGTAAAATTTTGCTTAATAATTTCATTTATTAACAAAATGAAATCAATTGCAAGTAGGCTTTGATTTTGAAATTTTATTTATGTCAGTCAGTAACATTTGTATGGAATAGTAACTAAGTATTAAATGATCCAAATATTTATAGTTATATTTGAGAAAAAAAATGCTTAATGTACTTTTGTCTTTTTTGGCAAAGAAAAATTAACATAGGGCCTTGAAAATAGTATAGTAGTAGGCTATGAAAATTTGTGCCAAAATACTGTTTTTAATACTGAATCTAACAAAAAAATTCAATCCAAATCGGTAGAGAAATACAGAATTTACAAGGGTTGCTTCCAAACAAAATGGGTCACACTGTATATTGTTTGTCTCCTATAATTCGGACCGCCCTCGTACAAATCCGTAATCGAATATTTCAAGTTAAAGTTCACCAAAACAGCATAAATATAAAATATGTTTCGGTAAGAAATGTATGCAAATCTCCGTCCCTGATCACCATCACCGTTTAATACAGTACGACAGGTATGATCTACCTTTATCCCGCCTCACTGTCAACGCATCCTAATATATCATTTTCCTTGTTCCACCCACAGTAATCAACATAAATTTTCTTCTTCAAATCCTCCGTAAAAGAACCCACTGAATATACAGACAAATACACAAGGATCGAAATTTTAATTTTTGCATACCTCGTAAAATTTAGAACATTCTATCAAGCGATATTCTAACGCGAAAGTATAATATCATCCACCGCTAGCGGCACAAAGGGCCATAGAGAGTACAAAGGGAGTATTCAGGCGCATCCCAGCGACAAACAAACATAATCCCAGACAACCAGGCCTTTATTCCTTCTGGAGTAGGAAAAAATATAATCACAGGTCGTTACGATAATTCAACGTGTCGTGGGGTTCAAGATTTTTTCGTTTTCGTAGGCCCGAAACATTAGTTAATCATGAAAAATATTCTAAGCTAGTTTGTGATATGAACTGCAAACCTTAAACCAAAAATCAATATTTTTCATGCGTGTCTTCTTCAAATTTTAACGAATACTCGTATTTTCAAAGGAATGGCCCGAGGGGCTGCTATTTTTGTTGCAGGCACTTCAACTGAATCTCTGTACCATTTTCCATGCTATAAATTAGATCACTTTGGCATACGGGGTAGCCTGAATTTATGGATCTCCAATTTTTTATCGGACATAATGTCAGAGTCGGCCGAGAGTTCTCCAATGACAGGCCAGTTTCTAGTGGTGTTCCACAGGGTTCCGTCCTTGGCCCATTGCTGTTTGTTGTTTACGCAAGCGATCTTCAAATATTGGTCTCAAACTCAGTTTGTTTTTATGCCGATGACACAAAAATATTTGCTAACCCTTTAAGAGACCATCTCACCCTCCAAAACGACCTACACACTATACAGCGGTGGTGTTTGGACTGGTTGCTTCCCCTGATCATTAATAAATGTAATGTACTCCACATTGGCAAGACCAATCCCAAGTTATCATACAACTTAAATGGGCAGTCACTAAAAACGATTACCAGCCATGATAACCTAGGCATCTTAGTGAACTCAAATTTATCGTGGAGTGAACATGTTGTGTCCGTATGCAACCGCGCGAAATCCAGACTCTATCTGATACAAAAATCGTTCTCTAGAGTGTCACTTGAAACTTACTGTAAACTGTACAAATGTTACGTGCGTCCTATTCTAGAATATGCGGGTCCTGTGTGGTATCCTGATCTTATTCGCGACCAAGTTTCATTAGAAAACGTGCAAAGAAGGGCTACTAGACTTGCATTCGGTCGCGTAAGGCCTTCCTCTGAGGAGCGACTGACTGGGGCGAATCTCATCTCGTTTCAAGACCGTCGACTTCGGGGAGACTTGATTTTATGTTATAAAATCATTAAGCACAACTTTGGTGATCTTCAATCTATGTTTCTATTCAACACTGATCTTAGACTGAGAGGTCACCCATTTAAACTTAAGGAGGAGTCCTTTAGATCCCGAGTAAGACAGCACTTTTTACCAAACAGAGTGTTTGATGTCTGGAACAATCTTTCTGGTGATGTTGTTGATGCACCATCAGTTAACGCATTTAAGAACAGGATTGATAGACTTCTATTTAATAGTCAATAGTGCGCATTGTTGCATTTATTATTTATCTGAATTTGGTAACTGTCTTCAAATGTCTCTTATTCAGTTTTAACATCTCCACCTCATTCGGTAAAATCTTTGTATGGACGTGTCCTTGTACGATTCCAGACCTATGAAGTTTCCTTTAGAACCTTCTTTTAGCTAAATATAGTCTGCCTAATCTAACTGAGACTGGCCTATTTAGAAGTTAAGTTGTTGGTGGATTTTGGCAAACAAAACATCAACGTTAACATTGGAGAATTAGAGTAGGAGTGTTATTGTCCTTCTTAATAAATCTTTATGTAGGCAAAAGATATTATTTGGTTGTTTTTGCGCTCTAAAGGAATCTCAGAAAAAAGTCAATAAAGGAGGTGCTGGCCTTACCGGTGTCATTGCAGTTTTGAATATCTCTCCGTATACAGCAAAACATAATTTCTCTCTATATAATTCACACCGAATGATGATATATGGAAATAGAGAAGGTATTGTGTAACGCAGTCGCTTAATGTCATGTCAGCTTTATCACTGCTATTATAAATATTATAATCGTGATACCGAAACAAATGAAACCGTATCAGTAAGTTTTCGCAATGACATTGCATTTAATGCGTTCGAAATAGTTCGTAAGCTCGATGAAAACCCGCACAAAAATGATGGGGATAAAATAAATTCGATGCACAACAAAAATAGGAGCACGTGGTTAATTTTTGACCCACGTTGGGCGCCAATTTATCACTCGTACAACTCCAGGCTACAGCTAGAGTTTCCCAGGTGGAGTGAGGAGTCTCCCTATCTTAATTGAACATATATAAAGGTATTGCTAATTAATGGGGTTGTAGAGTCTGGTGTAATGGATGAGTTGTCGATGAATACTTCCATAGATTATAAGTGTGGAAGGGCCTCTGAATAGGTGGTGTTGCGGGGCACTTGGAGCATCATCTCAAAAGGAATGTAACACTAGCACTGGGATATGTTTGATTTATTTATGAAATACATTACACATACTAATCTAATACTATGCATAAGTACCTTGCGGTATAGCATACTTATACGTAATGGTTAATTAATTACTAGTAGGTGACTGTATCTGTATCTGTAGAGTGGGGAGGGTGAGTGTGTAGGCTCAC